>BJFM01002254.1:24064-70095 GCA_016586285.1 Arothron firmamentum | reverse complement strand
GAGGCTCCTGCAGGCGGAGGCTCCTGCAGGCGGCGGCTCCTGCAGGCGGCGGCTCCTGCAGGCGGCGGCTCCTGCAGGCGGAGGCTCCTGCAGGCGGAGGCTGCTGCAGGCGGCGGCTCCTGCAGGAGCTGCTCAGCTCTTCGGAACTGTGCGTCTCATGTTTCAGGGAACATTTATCAGGGTGAGTTTACAACCTGGCTGGATGAGTCCCTCCCCTTCTCTTACTCTTTTTCTTTATAACTTTCATACTCAGTAAACAAATGGTTTAGAGTTCCATTGCTGCCGTAAATTTAAATACTTTTTTAGAAGTTTCAGTTTCTTTAGAAAAACCTGTAGACGAGGCCTAAATGACGAGATGGTTTCTGGGGGTTTGTCGCCACCTATTGGTCATATTGAGAATTAAAGCCAGGTGTGATTATTCAGAAATGGACATTTTTGAAGCAAAAGGTCAAAACCCTTTTAAGAGATTAGTCTGAATTCTTCCTGGAAGGAGGATCGTGTCTTCCTCACTTTCCTGTTTTTACAAACGTAATTGGATCACGTGTGTGTGTGTTTAACCTGGAATTTGCTGCCTGTAATGAACACAAAACACAAAGTTCGAGGCGGAGATGAAGTGTTTACAATGCCGCGTAAGCCTTCCAGTAAAAATCTGTCCTCACCAACAACTAAGACTAAACTAGATCCAAATGAATCAGAGTTTCCAAGTGCCCTGCTCACGCGCACACGCGCCACCGCAGCGAGCGGAAGCTGGAGGGAATGATCATCCAGGTCCGGCTCTTCTCTGTGGGATGCTCCGCTGGGATGCAGGCTCATTAGCTTTACTCTCTTTTATTCTCATCCTGCCGTTCTTGTCTTCTCTCTGGTTTCTGTCCTCCTGATCCATGTGCAGTCCTAATCACAGACGAGTGACCTCCTGCACGTGACACCAGATTAAACTTAGTTTTGGGTGAAACAGATGACTGGAGGTTGGGTCAAACATCCTCCAGCATAAAACCAGCCAAGGTGGGATCGGTTCTGAGCCGCTCCAGCGGCTCCGGCTGATGTTTTCTCATTGAATCCACTGACAGATTTGGCCTGAGTGACTGCGAGAACATAAAGGTTGTCATTCTTTGGCCCTGCCGTTGTCGGGGTTACCTGCTGGTCATCTCAGCGGCCTATCACAGCACTCATACATCACGTCTTTATTAGGAGGAAGTCATTAGGGTGGAGCAGAGACCCAGCCTTGACCCTGCTGGAGCTGCATTAAGAAGAACAACCTCCGAGCCAGGGGTCAGCGCAGGCTGGGCGGGGCCGGCGAGAAGCTGCAGCCTATCACAGACGAGCACGGCCACCTTTCTCTGCGCACGTTCTCTGGTGCGAGGTTGAATTATTAGCAGCATTTTCTCAGTTTTCATGACAGGAAACTGTCAGACAAATATTAGTTTAAATCACAGCACGATGTCAACAAAAACAGGGTCAGTGTTCTGGATTTTTGGCTTTAAAGATGTCTGTGCACATTTTCCACAAAGGTGCCCAGAGAACACCAACCTGAGCAGTAATAAAGAATTAAGTTCTGGTGCTCATGTACAACCAGGACTGAAGAGATCCGGTACGTGTTTTCATCTGTTCTTTGACCAGAAGCATGTGGAACATCTCTAGCTTCCACAGTTCCATCCAGGAGACCTCTGAGCCATGCTGGAGACTTCTACAACCATCCTGGAGACCTCTGAGCCATGCTGGAGACTTCTGAAACCATCCTGGAGACATCTGAACCATCCTGAAGACCTCTGAGCCCTCCTGGACGCTACATGAAGGGCTTTCTATTGTGTCACCGGTCGGGATTCAGGGGGAAGGACGTGTTGACTGTCGGGGACAGAACCAAACGTTTCTCCTCAGGATCAAATATCCAACTGTGACACATGCAGACGATGATGACCGGGGTGGGCTGGAAGACGTCACCTCTGTGATGGACAGGAAGCGTAATGTGGCGCCTGGCGTCCCTTTAGCCTCTATCTCCCCTCTTCACCTCGACTCTAAACTTCCTCTGCCCCGATCCCCTTTCTGGAGGTCAGAGGTCATTCATTAGGACGCGCCTCCGCTCCTGATAGCGCACACATGCTGCGAGTGTGTGCGCGTACGTGGGCTGTGGAGCGGGGTGGCGAGGGCTGCAGCGGGCTGACAGCCACCATCCGTCTTGAAGCAGCCCCCAGAAAGCATCTCTGTCACACATGCAGACCTACCCCGGGGACACGGGTGTCCGGCCGCTGCCCTGAAAGGGAGTCGCGCTGACCGGTCACCATGACGACAGGAAATGTGATGCTCCGGCGCCTCGAACTGAACTTTTACTCTCTGAGACTCACAAAACCCAACAGAGACCAGATGAGTTCCTCCTCCTTCCTGATAGCAACCTTGAACCGGCTTACTTTCAAACTCAGAGCGTTTGGTAAAAAACAGAAACTGACCTTCCAGAAGCACACACACACACACACACACAACCTCACATGCGTTTGTTTTACATCCCACGACCCAGCAACCTCCACCCAATCACAGTCACCCAGACCCATTTCAGATATTCCTCAGTATTACGGCTTTGAGTGAAATTGGATATTAAATCTCAAAATGATTCCATATATCAGAATTTTAACCACAGATTTTCCAGATTTTCTAGCTCTTCTGTGGGCGGAGGCTCGCTGCTGCGGTCTTTCCGGTCATGTGACCTCTCTGCATGCTGACTGTCATCCCAGTTCCCGTCGGTTGTGTTCCAGTCCAGAGAAGGTTGATGAAACGCGCCCACAAACATAAAATATGAGTCACAGATCAAAGAGAGACAGACTCATCAAAGCAAACCCTAACGGACGGCTGTAGATGGGTGGAACGGCTGAAGCTTCAGGGCTGGAGAGCAACCAAGAACCCACTCAGGCTGGTGTTTTCACTGAGCTTCACAATCATCTGGGCCTCGAGGCCGATCTGGAACATCTTTTCGTAGAAGCAGAAACGCAAACTGAGGGAATTAACGCCAACAGCCATAACAACAGCGAGTGTTCAGCACCTTTAGAACAACAGAATCCATCTGGGGGCCTGCAGGGAAGGATCCCCACCATCCTGTGTTGGTGAGTGAATCTGAAAACACTCGATGTTACTAGTTTCACGATGTGTTCCAGCGGTTTGGCGTTCTCCACAGGCTATAGATGCACCTCCTGGGTGGCATCATCACAGCAGCTCCGCCTCTCCTGCGTCACCATTTGAGTTGTTGTTGAATTTATCGCTCTGCCTGCAGACTCTCTGTCTGCCACTCAGACAGGTTTTACTCCGGTGGCGACGACGGCGGCGGCGGTGGCCCGGCCTGCCCAGGTGACTCCGCCCAAACCTCAGTGTGAGCTGCTAAACCCTCCGACATGCTTCATTTACCTGCAAACTTCATGCACAAAGGTCGAAGACTGATGAAGACGACATAATGTGTTAGATTTGGTAAATATCCTGAAAATAAAGTATGAAAATCCAGGCTACACAGTCATCGGCAGGAACCATTCCTGGTGTTAAAGGCCTAGGCGGCGTTCAGTCAGACAGAATCTGTAGATGCATAAAGATTGTTCTCTTTCTTTGGCTGCCATTAAAGTCCATTTGGAGATAATTTTACAGGCAACAAGCTGTCAAACCTCCCCTGAAACGACCCACAGCTGTTGGCCGTTTTCACAGCTTCAGCCTGTGAACAAAGTTATCGGTGAGGAGAAACTCACTGTCGGATGGAACAGTTGTACAGTGTGTTGACTGTGTGTAAAGGTGTGTTTCTCCCTTTGAATGACTGCACCTGCTCTGAAAGAAAGAGAAAAGGCAAAAAAGGAAGGAGGTGGCTTCACAGGGTGCAGAGGGAGATAAGGAACATGTTAGTTACATTTGGGATTATGGTTAACCCTTTGTGAATGAAGGTTAACGATCAACAGCCCAACATCTGCGCGCTGCACCGTGAAGGTAAAGCTTTTTGTCCTCTTCTCTCTGCGGTTTCGAACCTCCATTTATCACCGTTGTAGCAGGACAGTTGCTCAACAGCTGAAGTCACCACGGAGAGAGGGGCGAAGAAACGATGAGGGGAGAGGCCAGGGGCTTTCTGTCCTGGCTGAGGGCAAACTCCCAGCACGATAAGAAAGGTGAGAGGTAAACATTGACCCGAGTCCTATCGCTGCTTGTCCAAGTCCATCTTTCACTGGAGAAACTCTGCAAACAGCCAGGATGCACTGATAACTCTTTCATTCCAGGCAGTAAAGCCAACGTATGGTGAGATAAGAAAGGACGGGACCTTGGGCGTCTTTTTTTTGGGGGGGGGGGGGTAAAAATGATCCCGTGACCCAAATAAGTAGTCTGGAATATCAACACACCTGAAGCAAAGGCCCTTATTTCAGCGACAAAGGAGCAAAAAATGTCCCCTAAATCTGAGCAACAGTGACGCCTGGTGGCAGAGTGAGACTGTGGCAGCAAATAAAGACTGCAAGTTTGAGGAAAATAGAATAGAATGTTTTATTGTCCCACAATGGGGAAATTGCAGAAGGTGTTGCAAATCTGTGCTCTGTTCCAAACATTTGTCCAACACTTTGACAGCATTCCTTCTTTTTATTGCAGGTTAATACAGTTTATAGTCCTCCAAAGCCAAAAGTTGATTGAAGAAACCACCTGTGTGGTGATCTGTGGTCTGGAGTTCAGATTGTTTTGAGATGGACTTCATAAAGGTTGAAAATAACAGACTGAGGCCATAAAAACAAAGAATGGAGCAGTTTAAAAGGGACAAGAAAAGGTTTCTTTTCAGTTTAAATGACAGGGCAGGTAAGAGAAGAGAGGCCATCAGTTAATGGCTAACCGGATCAGCACACAGGCGAGGACACATGGACATTTTACCACCAGACTGGTTTAAAGAACAAAAACAGGGCAGGCCTGCGTGTGTCTGTGCGTGTGAAGAGTCAGGATATTGAATCTCTCCGTCCGAGTCTCACTGGTCATAAAGTCCATACAGCACATTTCCTGTTCTCCCCGCCAGTAAACACACATACATCATCATGTTTGACTTCTATATGATACCAGATATGTCTGATTCAATGATACCTGACACAGAGAGAACAAATCTCTAGAAATGTTCCTTGGCGATATCACACATTTAACAGTAATTTAAATTTCATTCAAGAACCTATAGTGTGAAGGAAATGTCCTCAATTATTGGCTTAATTACCCACCAAAAAAAAAGTAAATAAACACATTCAACTGAAAAGTTTGAAAATGAAGATAAATTCTCGTTTGACGATTATCAGGTATGTGTCTCCCTCTGTTGGCCAAAGCTTGTACTGCAGCAAGAAAACGAAACCAATGAATTTCCTCCGTTTTACTTCACTTACAGATGATCTAACTCAGAATTTACAACCCTAGTGAAACAAACAAACAACAACAAACAAACAAACATGTAGGTTTGACGGGTTAAATAGCAGGCATTATTACATTAAGTGGAAATAAACCGCTATAAAACACCCAGCTTGATCACGGCTGAAAAGTTGTTATCCGTCTCCATAGCAACAAAGATCCCACGTCCCGTAAAATAAAAAATAGATTAAAGATGGGTTTCAGGTTAAGTCCAGCAATTAGTGCAGGTTTCTGAGGTTGTGTTTCAGTGATTTCTGTGAATAAATGTCGGACCATCAGCTGCACTTTCATTTTTTTGAAGCCCGACGGGTTTGAGTTTCTCCGGTCTGGAAAGGTCACCAGAGTGACCCTTGGAACTGATGGGATCCTTATCACGGGCGAGAGCGTCTCTGCTGTCCCCAACCTCAGATGTCATCATGTCAACATGCTAAAATGAGCCGAAAATTTAATATTTACAGCAGAGATTTAACAAGAAATCCTGCTGGAGTCATTAACCCAGACTGACACAAGGGGGCGCTGACATCCCGATACCGTTATAAAAACAAATAAAGACAGGAGGGAGTTTTATTCTGGAGGAGGAATTTATTCCAAACATTTGCTCATGTGATTGTTGCCCATTAATTTAAATATTGGTCAAATCTTGGACATCAGCGTCCTACTTGTTGCTTTTATCGTAGTCCATGAAGAACTCGTTGCAGACAACAGTCAGCGCAGCAACCATGACCACGAACTCCTGGAAGTCCACCTCGCCGTCCCTGTTTTCATCCAGGTCCCGCATGATGTTGTCCACCACCAGCTGATCCCTGTTGGCCTGAAGCAGAAATGAGCATTACAGGAAGTGCAGCCACTTCTCCTCCATCAGAGATCAAGACTTCCAACCTGGAAATCTCAACCGTGACAGCCGTGTGGCCCGGCTCCCACCTTTCACAGATCTTTTAACCAGACCACCCATCCCACACGTGCAGACCGTCCCGCCATGTCGCCTTAAATCACCAACAGAATGAAAAGGTGTTCATGGACTCACGGGCAGGATATCTCCCAGTTCTCCCCTCAGCAGGTTCTTCAGCTCAAGTTTGCTCAGCTTGTATTTGTCGCCTTCTTTTCCAGAGTAGGTGTGGAACACCAGGACGAGGTTCTCCATAGCCGACTGCAGCTGGGTTGACATGGTTTTTTTTGGTAAGTTTTCCCGAGTTGATGGCTGGAAAAATGGAGAAAAAAAAACAAACAATTCAGACGAACTGGGGTAACGTCCAGCGGTCAGGATCTGCCAATCACAAAAACATAAAAAAAAAAAAAAAAAGCATTTGTAATGACCAATCAGTCCAAAAGAATGGATATTCTGTAACTTTTATTTTAATAGCATATATATTAAATGTAGATTTGATTGAGAATATCAAGGGCAGTTGAATGCAGGTGGTGGTCAATTAAAATCTGCCCTTTTAGACACCCGAGAAGCTGCTGGAGGGGGGGTCAGAGTCAGCTTCACCCCTGCGGGACAAAGGACGGACCCCCCCGTGCCTGCAGGACACACAGCATGTAAATTAGATGTAGGTGGAGGTTTGCGTTACATCAGACTGTACATAAATGTCTCCATGCGGAGGATTAAGAGTGAAAGCTGCTCAGGTTTCATCGTCCAGACGCCATCGTTAATAATTCACAGCTGCTTCGTTTCCAGACACGTTCAACCTTCAGACTCCATCATCAGCGGCGCCGTTTAGATGCAGGTAAAAAGCTGTTAGAATTTAAATCCTAATAAACACCAACAGGTGCAGAAAATTAACTGAGATGTGAAAAAAAATTGCTGTCGTTCTCAAAGGAAGGAGTGCAGGTAGGTGTGAACTTACCTGAAGGCTCACAGGTGAGGCTGGACTGGCAGCAGCTCTGCTCTTCATCACTTAAATGCTGCTCCAGTGCCCAAATATGGACCTTTAGATAAGCGCCCCTCAGCGGCCAGCAGGGGGAGTACAGGCGAGTCTTCTGGCCATGTAAGGTCAAACAGGGGACTGAAGGTACAGTGACGTGATTTTATTCAATTTTAATGAGCCCCTTCACACAGAAGATGCACAAATGCACCGAGGACTTAGTGAGGATCTGACAGCTTTTGTTTTTAAATATTTCACATCCTTAAACTTAAAACATAAACTCAGAATATAGTATAATACGTATGTCTAGAATATTTGTCTAATTTCTACTTCAAACTACAAAATGCAGTTGACCTCAAATTGACCAATGTGACTTTTGACCGCCTACACGAGTTTAATCTCCAGGAGTTTTGCATATCTGTGTGCGGCAGCCGTGCGCCTGTTTGCTTTCACAACAGTTAACTGTGCAGACAAATCGTAAAAAAACAGAATTTGCTGCAATTTTACTGGTTTTATTGGTTTATGCTCCTTACTGGGCGCGTGACAAACATTTCTTAGCCGCATCATTTGCAACTAAAGTGGCGATGATGGTTGAGCAGCTGTCTTCATGGAAGCACATCCTGTTAAATTAGAATAATCTTCCCCCAGAAAGCAAATCATCCTTGATTAACATCAGCCCATCATCTCAAAGTCTTTATGAATATTTACCGGTGATTACTGGTGTCATTAATTCAGAAATTATTCAGCAGTTTTCATTTAGATGCAGCAGCGTCTCATGTGTGCATGACTTCATGAACACCTCAGTATTTTACCTTGAATCATCAAATAAAGTTGTGTCCTGAATTTAACCTCAAGGTTAAAGATTTGTCAGGAATTAAAGATTCAAACATTTTTTTTATTTGAGTTCACATTTAATGTAAAAAAAAATGTCCAAGAAACATAAGACACACAGGAAATAATTTACAGAATATTAACATTAAATGTTAAAACCTTTTAACACCAAGATTATCCCCTCTTCTCCCCTCTAGCGGTCATTCTGGAACACTACAAATGGCCGAAAACGAAACCTTTTAAATATGAGCTCAACTCAGTCGTGATTAATCAACCAATAAGCAACTATTGTATTTCCCTAACATTCCAAGCTAAGCTGCATGCTCTCCATCCTGCATGCGTGCTGTGCTCACTTCCTGCTTGCACTGATGGCGGTGAAGTGACAAAGCACCACCTGCTCACCGGGAGCAATAAATTCAGCTAAAGACGCAGCAGCAGGAGCACTTTAGAGGTCAGTGTTTCTCTCATGGACAGCACAGGGCTGAGTGACCTGCTGACCTTCAAATGTCCTCATCCCATCCTGTCATATGGTAATCATGATTTCCCTTATTAAACACAGCTGCTAACATAATTTAATCAAGAAAAGTATATATATTTATGTTTGCAGGCCTGCTGCTTTTTATTGTGATATAACAGTCCTTCATAAATCCATAAAGAAACTCATTTAAATTCAGTGCTTCTTGCACGTCTTATGTTACACGTGCGTTATGGGTTGATTAGTCTCAAGCTTTGGCTGCAGTTTGGCTTTAAGGCTGTAATGGAAGGTGTGAGCACATTTCTTCAATATAATTAAAACCTAATTTAGAATTAACAAGGCATCAAATGACTGAGTAATTAGAAAAGAGTCACAGACACAAATACATTATTTCCTTATCATTCTTACCCTCAGAAGACCAACCACAGTAGAAAAACCCTGAGAAAATGTACAAAGGCACAATTCCAACATATGTTCAAAACTGTAATTATTTTTTTTTTAAAGTAGTCATGAATGACACATAAAACACATGGAATGCCTCCAATGTGATGACAATGAGAGCTGATCTTCCTAGACTGGCCATCAGATGGCGTCTGCAAATAAGAATTGAGTTTTTCTGGATGGATGGATGGATGGATGGATGGATGGTCCAGCTTCAACTGGGTGATCAATCTGTTTTTTCTTTTCTATAAGCAGTGTTTTCACAAAATGTCCAAGAAAATGTGTCATATAAAAATATAAGACAAAAGAATTGTCTTGATATTGTAATTCTCACCTTCAAAAAAACAAAGTAATATTTATGTTTTCTATCTGCCTCCTTGATAGTTAACCAGAGTGCGACATGGGAGATCTCACTGACTTTGTGGTCTTTCAGAAGCTGTCAGTCCAGCACCACGTCTGGGGGATTGGAGATGGGCTCAGCCCTCCTGGATTACATGACAGATGAAGAGTCGTGTTCTATCAAGCTTCAAATGAAAGCCTCTCATTTTGTCGACAGACCAGGCCAGCCCAGGCCTTCAGCGAAACAACCTGAAGTCATTAAAAAGTTTAAACTGCCACCACGGGGATTTGCCTCTGATTTAACACCTCCCAGCTGTTCTCAATGACCTCATAGTTCGTCTCGATAACTTTTTCTCCAGCTACTTCTGGGCTCTTTTCGTCCATGAGTGCCCCAATAACAGAAATGCTTCCGGAGGAGGTTCTGCTCCTCACGCTCTGTCGCCCCCTGGAGACGGTCATCGGCTTGCCCAGAACGCTCCTCAGCTGGGCCCAGAAAAACGCCTGCTGGCTGGGCTGCTGGGGCCACTCCAGGTACGTCTTGGTGCTCAGCATCTTCTTTAGCTTGCAGTATTTGCTGGGTAAAGAGCTGGGATCAATAGGCTCCTTCACCACGAGGATGACATCACTGAAGGCCTTTCCCATCGCCCTCTGCTGGGCAAAGTACAGCTCGTAGTTGCACCACTCGCTATTAACGAAGTGGCGAGAGAGAACGAATATTACCTGAGTGAACACAGTAAAAAGACAAATTATTGCATGTTTTGATGCGCACATTTTACAGTATAGTGCAAATTATTATAAACATCAAGTTAAATGCGAAATTTTCAAATCGTTTCTTGCTTTCGTAGTTCACCTTACGACTGTTCTCGATGTTTTCAATGATGTTATCAATGATCCACCTTCCTGGCATGAAGTCCCTCTCATGAATACACAAGCGATAGGGGTTCTTGTTGTCCTCCAGACAGGGCAACAGTTGATCCTTGACCCAGTCGGCATCAGAGTGGCTGTAGGATATGAAGGCGTGATAAGCAAAAGGCCCCACTTCTCCCGCTGCCTTTTCCTTGTGTGCTCGGTATTTGGCTTGGATGATCTGAAAGGTGGCTTTGGTGTACCAGGGAAGGTCAAAAATGTAGCAAATCAGCACCAGTATCAGGACCACCACTGTGGTGGTTGCCACACAGATGATGATAACCAGTCTGATGTCGCACGCCACTTTGCCAGGTAGGTACTTAGAAATGACCGTGTTCAGCAGCGGCTCTGGATGGTAACACTTGTAGTTCCAGGGCCAATCTGTCAGGTTGACCTTCTCTTTGGTGAGGGTATCCTGGACAAAATCGTGGAGCTCACAGGTGCAGTGATATGGATTATTGCCTGCCCTCAGATGAGACAGAAGAGGCATGTGCTGGAAGGACTCCGTGCTGATGAGACCGAACGAGTTCCCGTCCAGACGGAGCGACCACAGCGACGGGCTCTCCCACTTTGATGGGATGTACTTGATTTTATTTCCACTCAGGTGGAGCTCTTTTAGGTTGCTTGTCTTTGAAAAGTATTTCATGTCCAGCTGGTCGAGTTCACAAAAGGACAGGTCCAAGAACTCCACTGAGGTGGGCAGACAATGGAGGGCGCTGCTCTCAAAGTTATTGTGGTGAACAATAAAGCGAGTGATACTTTTTTGCCAGACACAGTTGCGACTCTTTGCAGCCGATCCCAGTTTGTTGCGGCTTAGGTCCACCTCCTGCAGCTGCTGGAACTCTTTTGTCAGAAGGGAAACATCTTTCAAGCTGGTCAGCTCGTTGGTGCTCATGTTGAAGAGACGCAGATTTGGTGCGGAGCCCTTGTAATTGCAAAGCTGATTGAAGATGTATGCATCAGTTAGCCGATTATTGGACACATCCAGGACCTTCACCTCTTTCATCTCCACCCAGGAGTCGCAAGGCACCGAGTTGAAGTACACGTATTGAATCGAGATACTTCTGATTTTGTTAAACCAGGTGAAGCGCCAGTCGAATCGCAGCACATCGGGATTGCTGATGTACCTACAAAGACAAGGTTTACCCGTTTACTTGGACAGCAGACATGACATTCGATGAGCATCAATGACAATGGTTTGGCTCGGTCATCAGAAACTCACCACAGATCCAGTTTGTCCAGATCAAGGTTGGTGATGCTGGAGGCCGCCCCGTTATCCACAAACGTCGGTGAACGGGCAAAATCAATGTACTGAAACCTCAACCTTTTGATGGCTTCCAAGTTCAACAGAGCCATCCTGAGAAGGTTCTCGTTGAATTTACCTCTGTGAAAGACCAACAGAGACGCTCTGACCCTTTTTAAACCCTGGAAGATGTCCTGCTCGCCCGTATAGTACCTGAACTCAAAGAGGTTTCGGAACTGGATGGCAATAAAAGTCTTGTTGGCGATGTCACGCAACATGTCAATGAGAGCCGTCGGCCTTTGGTCGATGGCCATATCAAATCCCAACTTCTGCGTCTGAACGACCTCCAAACTTCCAGGCTCATAGTAAATCAGGTTGTTCGAACACTTTATGGCAAATTCCTGCAGGTGGATGTTCTTCAGAGGCTGAAAATCATCTTTCTTCAGACCCTCCACCAGAGGACCGCCAAGCGACAGAGTCTGGAGCCCAACAAAGGTGGAGAACGTGTCAGCCAGAGTCGCGTGCTTGTACAAGTTATTGGACATGTAGAGTTTTCTAAGATTCAAAAGAGGAGTCAGAGCTGCTACGGGAATCTCCAGGAGGGAGTTGTTGAAAATGTCGAGGATTTCCAGTCCAGGGTTGTTTTTAAAGGCATCTCTGTCGATATGTGAGATGTTGTTGTACTTCAGACTAAGGCTGTGGAGCTGGGGGAAGTGGGCGAAGTCCTCGGCGTGGATGACCTGTAATCTGTTGTAAGACAGATTGATTTCTTCCAGACTGGATGGAAGGTGTCTCCAAGGGACGCTTTCCAGCTGCCTTCCCAGACAGTCTGCTGAGCGGCCCGAGTTGAAGACGCGGCAGAATCCGGCGTCAGCTTTAGTGGTGGCGGGTGGAGACGGCAACGTGGATGTAAACACTCCAACAACAAGAGCGCCAACGTGAAGTAACGTCCAAATCATCTTGATTGAGTTCTAAAAAACAAAGCAGGGATTAATGCTTGCGTTGTGTCTTCCACATCCAACTACTAACAAAAGATAAAAAGGTTCAAATAAAATCAATAAACTTTAAAATACCGGCTGACAGTGCGCACAACAGCATGATCTCATCACGCCGTGATTCCGGTGTGATCGTATATTCTGATTACAAGTAATCTGATCACTGCCCGGTGATTCCAGCAAAGCCTTTGCTGAGTAAGAAACATAGAAACACAAAACCGCTCGTGCACTTAAAGAGCTGAAGTAGAATTACAACAGATGGGAATGTTGTGTCAGCATGGAAAGCACAATCGTTACATTTCTGTTGTCTTTGTATCTATTTGGCAACTATTCAAGCAGTCACACACACACACACATACACACACACACTGCTGATCTCAGGCTACAGAACTGCACATAACCACCAGCTTCACGCTGGTCCAGGCCCATAACCTCTTTACTCACCCTCAGGCTTCAGTTTCGTGCTTCCAGCCTGAAACGCAGATTTTGGAATCAGCCCTCTCAGACTGTTTATATAGTGCTGCTCAACAGCCAGTCCTCACGTGTAGGAGCCATAAAACTTTATGTCTCCTGTTAAACTGTGTTTGTTCAGTCTGATATTGAAAATGTTTGGTTTCCTAATGTATCTAAAGGCAATATGTGACACACTGAACACAACACCGAAGGACGGGAACATCTTCATCATCATTTTCTAGCAAATCAGCGCGACTTATAAGATTAACTTTAATTCAACTTAGTAAAAATTTATTTATGCTCTGATATGAACACCAGGAAAGGCATTAGTCATGAACCACGAGGGTGTAATTTCCCTTCTTTAGATACAGCCCATCAGAAAGAGCCTTAGTCACATAAACAGCTTGTGCTGACTCCAGTCACACTAGTACAGCAACAGTAAATGTGTCTTTCACAGCTTCAAGGTGTGCACGTCACGGCCGGTTTTTAAAAGCTGCACCACAGTGGTGAAACATCGATCCCATCTTCTGACACCAGCCGTCGTCTCGACAACAGCCATCAAAACACTCATCCGCGATATCGACATTGATAACACCGTCTGCGTGTAGCTCCGCCCATTTATTGCTATCTGCCATGCATTTCCGTGAGGGCTAATTCTGCTGCAGGGTTAGCGTTCATGGCTCGATTATTACAGTCGTTCACAGATAATTTCTTCTGTGTGTCAAAATCAGTGGTTTTTTTATGCGTGGGAGATTAGTTAATGATTGACAGCTTCTAATAACATTTCCGTGCCCTCGGTGGGCAAAGCTGGAATTTAGTTCTTTAGTATTTACCCAAAATCTAATGATTTATCAAGTGTCGGCTAAACCGCCATTTTGGGAAGAGAAACCACTGAAAATACCCCGAGCCGCATCACACTCGGAGCTACAGGCAAGTATCCTAGCAACAATTTCATTTTCTATCCTCCTGGACCAACACGTGTTCGTGTGTTGATTATTTTAAGCGAAGCCTGCTGCTTTCAGGAGATTCTGCTTGTTTTTAATCAGCTTTATTATTCTGTAGCAGACACAGCCGCCGGCGGTTGTTGGTCAGGTGTTTCCGCCGTCTGGCTGATTCATCTGTTTACACCTTAAACATCCTGTTGTATAGACCGTAAAACGCCATCTCGTCAGAAGCAGCGTGTTACTAACCCACATTCCTCTTTGAGTTCGTGACCTTCACCTGGTTTCACATTAACATGGTTGGTAGGACTTTAAACAGTAACGTCTTTGCTCCAACTCCCTGTTTCCGCTCTTATCGACCAGGAATGTGCGCAAATACGCTGGCGGCGCTGCCTCCACTTCGTGCTCCAAGTTGGGCCAGGACAGCTGCGCTTCATTAGACCGCCAGCGTTTATGATGACAGTATTTATGATCAGGAGGTCACATGGTCGTAAACTGGTCTGCGCGTGTACATACAGAAAACCTGGCTGTTTTTCCAGGTGAGCTTATTCACGTCCTGGTGCAGCTGCAAGCCGGAAAGCCCCCCCCTCCCCCCCACCCCCCCAACAGCACGTGTAGAAGGAAAATATTTGCTTCTTCACGTGCGTCAGAACCAGCCTTCGGAAATCCAGCCTGCAAAGCGACGCCGCCCCTCAAGAACGACGGCGTTGAACTCGGACCCACTTCAGCGAGTGTTGCAGCAGGAAGGATTTCATCTGACACGCGTCAGGTGACGCGGATGAAAGCCTGTCCTCTCACACAGAAACCTGCGTGAAGGCTCTCAATCATCCGCTGAACTAATTATTAGCCAACCAGCAGCTCGCCAGAGAGAGTGTTTGATCAGCGCCAACAATGGAGGGATGGAGGAAGTGCTGATGGAGGATTATTGACTTTAGTTCACTTGACACACAAAACACAGAAAATGCTGGGAGGTACTGGGAATGGGCCACATGTTCCAGACTGGGTCTTTGTGTGAAGACCTGGTGCAATGTCTGACGGTTCTCCCGGTCCTGACGGCGTAACCAGAGCTGTTAGGTCCTGAGCAGAACCTCACACCTCCTGCTGAGTCTATCCAGACATTTAAAGCTTTCCTGGAGGCACCTGTCCAGGGTTTCCAGCCACCTCACCCTCTCTCATCCCAAGAGGACGGCGTCATCCGGCGGGCTCAGACTTCCAGGGTGATACAGTCACCCTGCTGGTTAACTGCTCTTTCTTCAACGGCCATGCTGCCTGGAGGCGCATTCAGGCCAAACTCGGCACATTTACGTTTGTTTCTTCATCAAACATCTGGATTTTTCTGCTGCTGCGCGATTGGATCATCATCATCAACTATCCACATCTCATCTGTTCATTAACTTCCTTTATTCTGACTAACAGACATTTGTCCTCCTGGAAAGACAAATGTCTCACACACTCACACGATCCCCTGCGGGGGTGTGTGTGTGTGTGTGTGTGTGTGTGAGAGAGATTATTGAGGTTATTCGTGGAAACTGAACTCTCCCTCAGATTCCTCCAGTGCTCATGTGCCTCCGGGGAAACATCATTGGTTTTTGGTTCACAGTAATTTCCTGTTTTTTTTTTTTTAAAACAAGGCCTCTTAAAGTTTTCCGTTCCCTAAATGCTTCTCAGCCTGACCTCCACCCACAAACTGTGATTCACCTGTGCGGAACACCGTCTCGGTTAAGGAAAAAACCTGCTGAATACAGTTGGTGACCCCTTTCAAAGTGCCTCATTTGATCTGGATGGATGCTTTTTCTGAGACGTGACAGGAAATTGCGAAAAGTGCGTCGTAATGAGCCAGTTAAACTGCTCACAACCCACGTTCCAAAAATAAAGGTCGACATTCGTGATCAGCTCGCGTCCAGCTTTGGGTTTGAGACCGTTTAAGCATGTGACTGATCTGCAGGTGAGTCTGGACCAATGTTAAAATAATGAGGTCTAAGGTTTAAAGAGGTCTGAACATGTGAGAACAAGATGAAGGAATGAAGCTATGAGAGAAGCCGCCAGAGCTCTGAGGAGCCAGTTGGCCTCAGGTGATTGTGACTGTCAGGAGGTTGTGACAGCAAAGTTGCCCAAAAGAGTCGTGACGACAGCAGGGAGCATTTTGACAGCAGACCAAAGAACCCACTTTGGATTTTCACTCAAAAACTGGGCAGATTCTGTAATCGGTCAACTTACAGCATTTTACTGACTTTAATTTTTTGCCACATTAAAAACAATTGTAATTGAATGTGCTGCATTTCCAGTTACATCATTGCAGGGAATTTAAGTGGCGCTTCGCCAGACAGACTAGAAGCAGAGTTTAGAGGTCAGGTAAGAGACAGAGAGTTCTGTAAATGAATGTCACATTTCCCACAAACACGTTGGCCTCCTACTAGCTGTTCCTTACTTTCACTTTTATCACACATTAATTCTACCACACATCAATGAAAAAAAACACCAAGAGTAACGCAGCAGATTTCACCGAACAACCTCACTCGGAGCTATTTTTTTCCTCTGAAATAATGAGGCAGAAGCCAAAGAAACGGAGGAGCTGACCTTACCAGGAGATGAGCTGACAGGAGTGAGTCTGTTTTGCTTCGAACAACATGTTTTTGAGTTGCGAGAGAGAGGAATGACTCAACCGTGACTGGAGCCAGAGAGGGTGTGTGTTTCTGAAAGTGAGTGAGCATGAACATTTGGGGTCAGTCAAGCCCAGCGATGAGCCCTGCCCAGTGGCGCTTCAGGGACGAAGAAAATTATGGGTATTTATTATGTTTGGGCAGGAGCAGGTTTATTTTTCTAATTCATTCAACCAAACGAGATGGACCACTGAAAACCCAGCGGAGCTCAAACTGTAGCTACAACTCCACAAAAATCAGCAGAATAGTCCTGGAGTTTGGGTAAAACCGCTGATTAATACAACACAGGAACACTTAATCCCTTCATGTTGGAGAAAAATCGAACAAAGCAGCAAGGGGAACATAAAGTTCTTCATTTACCTTCTGGGTTCAATACATTTCTGTTTGTAGCAGAACACAGAAGCATGTATGTGTATGTGTGTGTGTGTGTGTGAGTGAGTGATAAGTGCAGAACAATGGTTGTACCAGTTCCAGTTTAAAAAAATAAAATGGGGGAGGATGTTTTTTTTAATGAGACCTTTTTCCTGCCATTTGAAAATAATAGCATTTGAGGTGTTGGACAATCTTGCCGGGTGAGATAAGGACTAAGGAGGATCCTGACAAAAGTGCTTCTTGTTGTGATGCTGATGGAAACAATGGACTTCAACTGCGTTTTCTGCCAGAACGTGTTGAGCAAACTAAGGTAAGGATGGAGGGGCGGCTCGTTTGAAACCAAGGTCTGTTTTTGCTTCATCTGATCCTCCGTGACTCTCTGACAAGGACTGGTGAGCTAGTCGGCTCAGTCTGGATTTACTGGAACTCAGACTTCAACAGCACTGAAAGGCTCGGAATGTGGATCTTCAAGTCCAGGCTTGGAGGACAGCCGGGGCCGAATCAGACACCACGTTAACAAAGCTGTATTCTTTAGTTTCAGGTGGCGGTGCGAGGGGTCGGGGTTGGTTCCTGACCCCTCGTGAACTGCAGTGACCTCCAGCAGGGACGTGAGACGTGACCTCTGACATGTGTCTGTGACAGTTGGTGAGCGTCTGAACCAAACAGGGGAGAGAGAATGTTCATCTGTCAGCAGCTTGTACACACACACACACACACACTCTCTTCCCTCCCCCTTCCTCCCACATCAGGACTGTTAAAACCTCCATCAGACCAGGTTTCTACGGGTGGACTTCTGAATGTGCTCATGTGCTTGTTGTACTGTCCTCAAACACTGACTGACCGTCTCTCACTCCTTCAGTGTTTGGGGCTCATTCACTCTTTTCCACTCAGCAGTCATTCAAGTCTCACAAAAACAGCCTCACGCCGTGACCACGTGGCTGGTGGTGACAGGCGACTGTTGCGAGCGGCCAGAACTTAAAAAAAAAACCCAGAACCGAACCAAAACCGAGACAGACAAACGTGGAGCTTAGTCCATGCAACCCAGCTAAGCTCATCTGAGCCCAGCAGGAAGCCGGCTTAAATAGTCCACAGGTGAGGCGAGGCAGGTGGAACACGTTGCGCAATCACACAGGTGCGGATCCCTGCAGGTGCGGGACGCTGATGAAATGGGAAGTACAAACAAATACAAAGTAGCTGGAAATGTGGCACCAAAACAACAATTTTTACTGACTTGTGTGAGGTTAGTGTTTGTGAAACACAGCTAGAGGAAAGCAGGACCTGTCCTCCCCCACAGAACCCAAAACCTGACATTTTGATGCACTCATTTTAGATTTCTTTATTTTCAAACATTTCTGGCCTGATCATCCCCAGAATCACACAAATCTAGCATCTGTGTCCAGTTTACACTATAAAAATAACACAGATATATCCAAATAATCAGCCCCAGGACAGAAGCCTGGTCCACAGGCTGCAGCAGCTGCCATCGTTAACCCTCGTTAGACCAACTGATAAAAAGCCGCCTTCAGGCTCCGCCCCCGGCTGACGCTGTGGCTCAGTTGGTGCGGCGTCGGCTCAGGTTGCAGATGCTTTGAATGAATGACAAAATGGTTTATTTCACTTACCTGATACAGCAATTCAGCTTCTGAAATGTGATCAGATACCAGAAACACAACAAGATGTTCACAACTAAGAAGAACCAAAGAAAGTGGAAAAGCAGCAGGCTGAAGCTGAAGCTTCTGTCAAAACACCAAAAACTCAGCAGCAGATGGTTGAAACCAGAGAAAAGGAAGCAGATTTAAAGGGCTTTTGGGCAGACATGGTGTTAAAAGACCTTCAATTTTTACCTAAAAGTGATATTTAGGCACATGCTTTGTTTTGACTCTATAATTAAAGGTCAAATCAAACCTTAAACATGGACAGATTGGGTGTAAACAGCGAGGTTTTGAAACCCAAATATAAGTGAAATAAAACCTTTGCCTGTGTTTTTTTTTTTTTTTTTTAACGGGGGCTGTTTGTCAGCAGCTGTTCTTTAATCTTCCCACTTTAAATCAGTCATGTAGTTATTAAAGTGTTTCCACAAACTCAAAAATGACAACAAATCCTCCTTTTATAGATGTCTTTTATTCATTTTCACTGCACATGGTGAGGGGAACACATGTCCATATGGAACTGTTACATGAATTTTCTGCGCTATATATCTGAAAATACATGAGATGGTCTCAGACTGACATGGCACCAATATAAATCTGATTCATATGTATATATATAGTTTAGCCTGGTATTTAAAAATCATACTTATCAAGACACAATCATGGATGCACATGTTGGATATCCGACACTGAAAACTCCAGAGCAGCGAGCCGCTCCGCCCGCCCGACCTGGGTTCATTAGCAGCGAGATAGCGTGATCCTCCGGGGGCTTCTGAAAGGCAAATAAAGCACCCCCCCTTCGACGGAGATTAGCCTGCGTGGGCCCGGCTGACGGCAGCAGATGCCCGCAAAAGATAACAAAAGCTTGATTAAAGCGAGCCGAGCGGGTCTTTCAGACACTGACGAGCGACGGTGTCGACCTGCTGCTGGATGAACGTGTGAGGGACACTCATTCAGGACTCTAATGCGGGATCCTGCAACCGGCAGGGGGAGGTCGGCCTTCCCGTGCTTGCCCTCGGTCGGCCGTGAGGCCTTGAATCAGGCGGCGACTGCCGACAGGTCAGGGGTCGGTCAGTCGCGGCAGCACCTGAACGCATCGTGCACAAGCCTCCACCTCTCCGTCAGCGTCTGTGCTGCTGTCAGGGAGAACCTCCCTCGCACGTGAGTGGTGCCCTCACGGCTTGGCACCGGCACATTTGCGTAACACCCCAGAATGATGGAGCTCCAGAGATCACGCTAATCCTCTGCATAACTCATCACCACAGGAGGCCCGCTGGCTCTCGGACGGTTCTGAGAGCCGGCGTCTGCTTCTGGAATGGAGCTCAGATTTGGGTTGGGTCGTGTTTGTCGGCGAAGCGTCGCTTCGTTTCACAGCATGAAGGTAAAAAAGGTGTTTTCTGGTGTTCCAAAGCCCAACAATCGAGTCAACGTTTGGCTTCTGCTGGCAGCAATGAGGGAAAATCAGCGTCTGCAGACCAACGACGGACGACACACTTCACAGATTCACGTACAAGCCTGGCGAACTATAAAACCCGAACCTACAATGATCCGTCTGGCCGTGTGAGGATGAGCCCTGGTGAAAGCTGCTTGTTTAGCACCTTGTTCACACTTTGAAAGGAATTTGTTGGCGTCTGCAGCAGAATTGCTGCTTTTCTGGAGATGAAAGAACTCCAAAAGATTGATTTTTGACGTTCTTTACTGGAATAGAGCCTTTCTGACAGTAGAGGAGATCTTACAGCTAACATTAGCTGAGCTGGAAGTTGTTGTTTTTTAATTCCCAGATTATGCAACAGTGTTTGTTTCTGGAGCTCTGGGGGGAGGAAAGATGAGTGTGTTTAAAGAAGAGAGGAAGCAGCAGGCAAAGCTGTGAACAAGGCGTAACAATGGTGTCTGATACTGTCTTATTAAAAAAAGATGCAAGGAGCGGCCTCGTCTGAGGAGGAGACACAGTGATGTTCCAGGATGAGCTTGCGCCCAACCGCCTACTTCCTGTCAAGAAGCTGACACTTCCTCCCAGCGACAGTGTTGGACGGAGCTGCACCGGTGGCAGCGGCGCGTCCAGCCCAGGCTGCAGCCTTCCGCCGGGCTGCAAAATTGTGCTTAGGAGTTTATGTCCCAGAAGTTTTAAGGCTTTTAAAATCTCAATACCAGACATTCATCGAAGCGTTAACGAGCTCTACAGGAGGGATGATCAGATGAGGATTAAAGGTTTATATATTCACAACAACGCACAATCAAGACAAGTCCGAAAAGAAGAAATGGCCAAAACAACTGCCCTGGTATTGGTGTTTCTTTTTTGCCCCACTCATACGATATGTTTGTCTTCATGTGTCAGAGAGGAAAGGTTCGCAAATCACCTGACGGCGGTTGAATGGAGACTGTGAGACGCGTTGGTTCAGGACAGAAACTCCCAGACACGTCAACCTAAGAGCTCCGATCGGAATCGTAGATAAACTGCAGGATGCAAAAATAGACAGGCCGTGATTTCTGGACCCAACCATGGACTTCAGTGCTCTGCGAACCAAACCTCCTCACACGGCTCCGCGTCGTTCCTGGAGCCAGTCGGGATGAGGGGTTAGCATTAGCGTTAGCTGCAGTTAATGTAGCCACAGAGTAGCCACAGCGAGCAGGAGCGACAGGCCCAGACCGGCGGCCAGGAGGGGCCCGTTGTTCACCACCCTGAAGGAGATGACCTCCACCTTGAACCCGTCCTCAGTGGCCATGCAGCGGAAGACGCCTTGCTTCAGGGGAGTGTCCACCACCGGTCCCAGGACACAGAAGTCCCCGGAGAGGATGCATGGGTAATTCTTGATGCAGTTGTCCTTCTCCCAGCGGTAGGTGGCGTGGAAGGAGTGGACGGGGCAGGGGAGGAAGATGGTGGTGTTGGACTGCACCTTCACCTCTTTGGGGGACGTCCGGCGCAGCTTCAGAGCTGTGGAGACAAAGAGAAGCTGCATTGTCCCGTCCCCTTTTCCAGCACGGACGGCACAGCTCAAGTGGATTATCTGAACCTCCGTCACAGAGCCAACGACGTCATTTCAGACCACAATGACAGAAGCCCGAAGCTGAGCTCTGCAGCGCCTGCTGCGTGCACGCTGCGTGCCAAATCCTGAACTCAAAGCTTCATTTCATCTCATGTTGGCTTAAGCCATGTGGGATCTCTCTGCGAGGGTCTTTTCCCTCAGAACAGCGAGCACCATCTCTGGTAGGAAACCCAGTGTCGGATGGAGCCAGCGGACCTCACAGAGCTGCGTTCAGCATCACGCAGAAAACAAAGCCTCCCTCTGGCTTCTGGACGCTGCTCAATTATATGATAATCATCTGGTTACTGTGAAGGTTCTTATTCTGGCTTAAGATGCGAGCGGAGTGAGAGAGAGCAGATAAAGACTCACCAGCAGCTTCCCCACAAACCGAGGAGTTGGAGAAGTCCAGATTCTGGATCAGAGCCCTGTTGGGGATTAAAAAAAAGGAAACAATGAGAGATTAAAAAAACAATTCACAAAACTGATGATGGAAGTTAAAACATTGAAAGCGTCTGACAGCGTCGGTCAGGTGGTTCCTGCAGGCCCAGACGGACGCAGGTCGTACCCGGTGGTGACGTTGTATCCGGGGGGGATGGCGATGCACCTCCTCCTGGCCCTGTCCCAGCCACAGTACGGGTCTCTGGAGAGGATGCACTCCCTGCAAGTGTCGCCATAGCGACCACAGTCGGCCAGCGGCAGCTGCTGGACCTCCATCGCCGTGCCGACATACAAGTGTCCCTGAGAAGACACGGATGCAGCGTATTTATGGCTGCAATAACTGCAGCGTGATTGCTGCTATAAATCAGCTGCGGTTGTTTTTTAGGTCACATTTACGGAGTTTAATGGTGACAACGGTCAAAAATAATTAAACATAACTTTTAGGCCCTTTTGGGCCAAAGGTCCTCAGAGCAGCTGTAAAATCTGTTAAAGTCGGATGTGAGCGGAGTTGGAAAAGCTGCGTGATACAGAAGGGAGAGTCTCTAATCTGGACAGGGGACGGCTGGTCAGGGTCAAGGTCAGGGTCAAGGTCAGGGTAAGGGCTACTGACCTTCTGGGAGTCAATGGCCATGTTCAGAACAGGTCCTTCGTTGTGAAAGAGAGAGTACTGTGATATGGTGAAGACGCCCTCGCTGGTGTGTAGAACCTTCAGAACCTTGCCTTGTTCTGCAGAAACAAAGCACACAAGGGTCAGAGGAAGCCAGGCCCGATCTGCAGATCTGCAGATCTGCACGCAAGAACACGCTGTCTGTTCTCTGCCAACGAGTTCAGAGGCGCGGCAGTTGGACTTGGACAGCTTCCACCTGGGGCTGCTGCAGGCAGATCTGCTGGGATGCTTTGACTCCCGATCACAGAACCGGATCCAGCAGAGTTCAGCTCGGGGGGAGGTTGAAGAACCGAGCTCTTCAGAGACCCTCAGTCAGCTGAGACGGTTCAAACGCAGTTTTACTTCTGCGTTTTTTTGCCTTTATCGCGCTGAAACCTTCCATCCGGAGAGCTGATTTCTCCCAGTGAGGGATTTATCGCATTCAAATCTGCCAACAAATCCCTTTTTGACTGCACTTAGACGCCTAAAGTTGCATTTATCAGAATGTTCCAGCACACAGAGACTGTGGGCGCAGGCGTTCCTGTCAAATATAGTTTAAAATCTGGTTCCCAGGGAGGGAGGAGGCGTTGGTTCAGTCCAGGCTCCGTAATTATTAAGACGTGCCAGCTCCTACACAAACGGGTGACAGAGCTATAAATGCTGCTGCAGGGACGGACGCAGCCGCTCTGCAGATTCACTCCTGATGGATTCAGCCTGAAAGAGCTTCGCTGTTTCCCAAAACAAAGGCCTGCAGAAGCCGTCAGAAGGCTGGACTTTGCCTGGAGCTCTTCCCACTGGGGGTCATCTGCAGGCTGTCATGGCTGAATGCCGAGTGTGACAGTGAGGAAGGGATTATTCTGACCCAGGCATCCATCTTTTCATTCTTTTTGCTGCAGCAGCTCCGTCTGACCGTCTTCTCGATCACCTGGTTGGCTTAAAGGCAGCTTGCAGAAGAGACTCCAGCTGTGGGTTTTTGTTCCCCTGCGACTGTGTGACAGTGGGATCAAAGCGCTACCTTTCATCTCACATCCACACTTCCTCAGCCCTCCCGCTGTCGCGCACGTTCAGGCGCTCGGACGCCTTTTGTCCTGAAACTGTCGCCTCTTTCACAAACTTCAAATCTCCTTCATTTCTCCTCTAAACGGAGAAGAATCTCTTTGATCCTGCTTTCATTTCACCTACAGTTATTTTCAGCTCTTCCATCAAACACAGGCACAAAAATAGTGGCAGGAGTGAGGACGGAGGCTGAAACGTCCCAGCAGTCCGACAGTCACAGTCTTTTCTTAAACCGTGGAGACGAGTTGCTCTCCTGAGACGCGACCTTCACCCGTGACCCGCTGGGCGCCGCCTCCATCTGCTCCGATGGACCCCATCAAATCTCACACTGAGACCAGAAGTTGGATTTTTGGCTGCAAACAGGAAGCAGAGCTGAGCGTGAGACTGACATTTCCTGTGTCCCGGGAGGTTCTTCACCTTCCCAGCTAACCCTGCCAGAAGAACGGCACCGGTATCTGCTGATCTTGAAATGTTTGGGACATGACGTCATCGCTGGCCTCCGGCGCTGCGAGGGGACGCTTCAGAGGCGACCTTCTCTGCTGAACTCATTATTACACGTTGAAAATCATTTGAATTTGCTGGCTGGTGATCAAGACACACAAAAAAAAGAACTCTGTCAGATCCTGCCGGGTTCTGTCAGCCGGAATCTTTCAGTGAAGGTCCCACTGAGACCAGTTAGAGGGGTTCAGAACCCGGAGCGTTCCATTGGCTAATATCTGATTACAACGCCCCGTCAGCTCCGTCTGGGTCAGAGGTAGACGTGAAGTCCTTTCAGACGCCTCTGGATGAGCATCCTCTGTGGGCGGGGCCATTAGACCGCAGGAAATTAGATGAGTCATTCCACTTCTCTGAAGGGTGCATCAAGGTGCCCTCGTCACGGCGCCCACAGCCGGCTCGCTCGGCTTGAAGTGCACATTTCTGAACCTCAGAGGAGAAAACGGAGGAAGAGGAGCCACTCGTCACCTGTTTTATGGCTCCTAAAAGGGTCAAAGTCCTCTCTGCTTCAGTCTGGATTTGAATTTACCTGAAGAGGCTGTTAAATTTAAAAAAAAAATCTGGTGTTTGACTTTTACTGTTACTTACTGTTCTTCTTATAAATCTCTGAGTTAACAGTTTGGCTCCGACGTGTTGGATTATTGTCATATTTGCATGAGTAATCTGCTCATTTAACAGTTGAATTAGTGGATGAAGCATTAAAGGTTTTATCCAGAGTGTCTTTTCCAACCAAACCCAGGAGCTCTTCAGCTGAGAGCCCACTGAGGCTCCATTGAGGGTGATTTTCTCCCGTTTTGCAGCTCTTTTTCTTCATCAACACTGAGAGCTTTTCTCTCCAGGCGGCCAAACTAATATCAGCGTCCTTCTCCTGTGCCGTGATTAAAGATGCGCCTGTGTCTCTGAGCTCGCCTTTGTGGAGGGTATTTATTGGATTTTCCACCAGTGGAAGAATAATAACCCGGGGCTACCGGGAACACGCCTGCTTCCATTTCCTTGGACCCCGGCGCAGCGTTTCTGCCCCTCTGGCTGCTCTAATCTGCTAGAACACACAGATCCATCAGGGTGACCTGTCTGTCTGCTGGATTTCTCCCGTCCACACACACACTGGTGACTCAGCCTGATGGCCGCTGCCGAGGCTGGAATATTTGTCAGTGGTGACACTGATGCAACACGGAGCTGCGAGGAGACGGAAGCCGTCAGTGCTGCTTTCCTCAAAGCCGACAGAGGAGGCGAGGATGAGGAGCCAGAACTCTGGGCCCGTCCCTGGATACATCCCCGACCCCGCAGCTCTCAGCGGGGGGGCATCACGCTGCCTTTTTCAACCGCTTCATTGTAAAAATACAGAGACGCTGACGGATGAGAGGCGCTGCCAGACGGAGAAGAAAGAGCCTTTCATAATCTCTCATCTTCCTGAGAACTTTCAGCGCGCTCGTGCACTCGCACACGCACCAGCATCTGACTTGTGATGGTTGCCATGGTGATCTCTCTGAGGCACAAGGCAATTTTTGGCAGCAGCCAATGGCGCCTTGGCGTTGGCGCTCTGATTAAACGGGGACTGCGGAGCGCCAGCCAGGATCATCTAAACGGATCCGTGACGGATTCTGACCTGCTGCCGTTTCTTCCACTTTGCTCGAATTCAAATTTCCTCGCCGCGGCGACCTCTGTTTCACAGCCGGAGCGTTAATTAAAGGCCTGTGATTCTGCCGCTGAAGCCTCTGATATACCTCGGCTGTGCTGACAAAAGACCCCGTTCCCCTCTCAAGCCTCGTTTATCCCTGTAAACTCAGACAAGAGGGAGTTTCCATGGTGATAGATGCATAAATGTGTGCTGGAGACGGTTGTGGTCCAACCGCAGCTAAAACAAACTTGCATCTACAGGGAGCATCAGTCTGTTTCATCAGTCCTTCACACGTCAGACATCTTGGAAAAAATCAATCAACAAAATATGTCAGAGCTAAAACGGGCTCGACCCAGATTTAAGGGGGACAACAAAAAAAGCTGAAAAAAAAAAATGTATTTACACACATTTTCCATGATGTTTGAGGGTCAGAGTCGATTGGCAGCAAAGACCAGCACTGAGGAAAACTACTGCCAGCGAAGGCAGCGCCAGGCAGCACACACACACACACACACACACACACACACACACACAGACCTGTTCCCAGGTACAGGACGCTGTAGTGCTCGTCATTGACCGCCAGCACGATGTCTGCGACCATGTGGGTGATCTGGTCGTCGGCGGGCAGGTCGAGCGGAGCCACTCCCACAGGTCGGATCACGTCCTCGATTTCCGGGTGGTATCTGATCACGCCGAGGTTCTTGACCTCGTTTGGACCCACTGTGGACGAGTTTTTGCGGACGCACTGGGAAAGGAAACGAGGCGGTGGATGCAGACTGAGCCACAGGGACGTCGGGCAGAAAGCTCGACGTTGTTTTTTTCCCTAAAATAGCTCCGATCAGAGTTGTGAGCTGAAAAAAAGAGCTGTTTCCTCACCATCCCGGGGCGACTGCCGATGAACGGGCTGCTGTAGCCC
This sequence comes from Arothron firmamentum, assembly GCA_016586285.1. Lineage (NCBI taxonomy): Eukaryota > Metazoa > Chordata > Actinopteri > Tetraodontiformes > Tetraodontidae > Arothron > Arothron firmamentum. The sequence goes on along the minus strand of BJFM01002254.1, from coordinate 43,357 downwards.
CTCAGTTTGGATGTGGAGAACGCCTGGTCAATGTCTTCGATGGAGTAAGCGCAAATCACTTTCCTGCCCCTGAAAGAGAGCAGAAGAGGCCAATGACGGAGGACCCTGCACACGTCCTCTCCTCCTCTGAATCTGGGTCACTTTTGGATGGCTAATTTGATATTTTCTTTCTCCTGTTCCACATTAGCAGATGAATCCCTATTGGTCAGTCAAGCCTGCTCATTTTAAAGGTCAAAGTCAAGTTTCTTCATCCAGTTTTCACATCATCCTGGTTCATTTTTACTTTCTCCCTGAATTGGTAACCAGGTGCTCCATCACGTGGTCGTCCAGCCTCTGGTGGATCTGATTAACGCTGAGAAGAATGAAAATGGTGTTCTTCCAGGCTGCGATGCTTCTTCCAGGAGGCTGCACAGCCTTCAAACTGACAGGCTGTTACAGAGATGGATGGATTTCAGCTGAGCATTTGCTTCTGGAGCCAGTTAACTTTTGCTGAAAACTAGTTCATCCACCTTCAAGACTCCGAAGGAAGTAAGCAAGGAGAAAATGGAATCATTTGGACCCACAACGGCCCGGTTCAGAGCATGAAGAAAACACCGGCTTGAGGCCTGCGCACGTGTCCGGACTCACCAGGCGTTGGAGAAGAGACCGTAGAGGACTCCAGCCCTCCTGTCCTGCGCTGTCAGCACGACCGCCTGCTTCAGGTTGTTGTACTGCTGCTGCGTGTTTCCTGCCCCGCACATGACCCGGGCCTTCAGGAAGGTGGTCCACGAGTCCGCCAGCAGCGACTTAATGCCACCTTGATCTACCTGAATGCAACACGAGAGCAGGAGCGAGGACGTGTTAGCCGTTGCGGAAAGCAGCTCAAACACTGCCACCTGGTGGCCAAGCGTGCCATGCAGAAACGGTGAAAATGTGATGCTCCATCAGCTTCTCACAGTGCAGAGCCGCCCGATGCGAGCCCTGTACGGCTCCTCGTCCACTCGGGCCGTCTTGTTGAACTCACTGAAGAAGAAATACATCTCCTCCTTGACCTTGTGGGAGGACGGAATTATGGCGGCGCCAGCAAACTGCGGATCTGATGAGGAGAAAGTTCAGTTCTTATTCAACCACCAGGTTCTTCGTCTCTTAAAGCGCACATAATAACCCATTAAAGGTCGTTCACATTTTATTCCTGTAAATGACAGATAATGTTTGGAACACACCTACATGCTGTTTGTCCCCATGGTATTGCTCATGGGTGATTTAGAGCGCGCCGCCCACCTTCTCCACATTCATTAAACCTTTACAGCTTCTGCATGACTCCCCCCTCCTACTCACTCAGCAGCCAAACGTTCTCCGTCTTCAGGAGTTTCTGGGAGCCAAACGTGCGGCGGATGGAGCCGGGGTGACCCGCCGTCGACGACATCGCGGAATACAGGCTTCCGTCTGAGACAGAGGGGGGAGGGGGAAGGAGAGGCCACGGTTCAGACCGGGAGGAGGAAACGGTGAAGCTGAAGGAGACAAAGACGTAGGAGAAACCCGGCAGAGAGAGACGACAGCGAATGATAAAGAAGAGAAGCGCTGCCTCGGCTCCATCATCTCAAACAGCCCACTTAGGCCTGGCGCTCCGTCGCAGTTCAGTCAGGGGAGCGTTTTTTTCCCCCTGAAATCACAGTGCCGACATCTTAATTGGAGGCGGCGGTTATTAGAATGCTGCTAACTGCAGCAGGAGTGACGGTTCATTAGCTCGACAATCGATCCCCAGCTGGTGGAGAAGCTGCTGCACAAACCAATTCTGGCCGCCAGCCGTCCATCCACGCCGCTTTACCGCCTCCGTCGGCCTCCGTCGCTGCTGGAGGTTCATTCTGAAGAACATCTGTGTGTGCAGAGGTCCTGAGGGGGACGGCTCCAGCTCAGACAGCGCTGGATTTAATTTGTTTTTAATGCAGAGATCTGCAGCACCAAGACGAGTTGTGTCAGGAATACAGCAGGTCATGTCTGCACGACTTCTGCTGTCATGGCAACCCGTGTGTGCCTTGAATAAGAAACCTTTGGCAGCAACACGACTGCCAACCGCCAACGGCAGCGACGCTGGTCTGGATGCAAACCCTTCAGGCTGATCTGAGCTGCTGGGACTGGATGTTCTGGTCACCTCTGCACCTGCTGTGATTCGCCTGCATCAGCTGTTTGACGTCACGTCTGTTCCCTTCGATCATCTCCTTCATTTGCATGTTCTGAGTCGGGTTGGATAATAAGACACAGATTGCTTCGGGGAGCCTGAGACTGGCACCGATGCGGCTCTGCTGCACGAAAGAATCGAAACTTGATAAAAGTGAATATGAAGACGTGTCTGTTCCCACACGCAGCAGCGCATCCCTGCGTCCAACGCCGCTACTCCTGGGGTGCAACCCACTCTGGGTTTGCTGAGAAGCACCAATCACAGACGGGCGTGCACGCCTGCGATGAGCGGCAGCGCGTGTTACCTGTGGGCAGGCTGATGGACCTCTGTGACGGGTAAGCCGGCGAGATGTCGGAGGCTGACGCTATCTGCCCGCCCTGGACGTCAGTCAGCACGCTGTCGTTCACCTGCAGAAGAACAAAGTTCAGGACAGGAGCTGAGGAACTGGCCCGGGAGGGGCGCCGCTGTGCATGTGCATGTGCACGCCGTGTGCTTGGTTTAAAAGCGTGAGGAACTGCAGGAGGTGTCTCACCAGCATCCAGCAGCGAGGGTTCCCGGCGTTGGTCCCGCACACGATCATGGTGTCATTCACCTTCTGAATGACCGTGATGAAGTTATCACACTCCAGCTGAGAGAGGGAGAGAGGAACGTGGTGTTAGCAGGAGGGGAAGGACAAGAAGAGAGGAGGGAAGAGGGAGAGAGCATGAAAAAGACCACAGAAACGAGGAACAGAGAGAGCATTCAAGGAAAAATGGCTGACCTGTGTTTGTTTCACAGATCAGCATCAAATCTGAAATAAATGTTTATGGAAAAGTTACATCACTGAAAGAACGGCTGCATCAGTGTGTGTGTGGGTGTGTGTGTGGGTGTGTGTGGGGGCGGCAGGATGGCGAATGTCTCTGCATGTTTCTTGTTTTCTGAGTTTTCTTCTCGAAGGAGCTGTTTCAGGGTTCAGGTTGACGCTGCTGACTCCAGACACTTTAACTGGTTATACTGGGACAGAGGATAAACAGACTGGTTTCATTGGCATTTATGCGAATAGATTTGGTTTTCTTGACTGGAAGCTCTTCGACAGTCCATCATCCATGTTCCCAAACATCTATGATGATCTATTCATGGGTCATATATGATGCAGACGTGTCGGAAGCCTCAGCTCACATTTCATCTGTAAATCTTTATTCTTGATTTTTTTTACCATTACTTGTAGTTTGATGGTGAAGATGACGGTGATGGTGATGATGATGTCAGTGATTAGATGGATGAAGCTGCTGTGGTGGGTGGAGGTGCTGACGGTGAGCCTCTACCTCCAGCGGTGCAGCCTTGGCCTTGCAGGTGTCGATGGCGGTCTGATCGGACGCCGCTGGGATCTGTGGGAGCAGCAGTGGTTCAGTTCTTCTGTGCTTGAAGCAGAGACCTGTTTTTCCAGGTAGAGCAGCTAAACTGGGAGGCTTTACTGGCCAGTCTCCCAGTACAACCACAGGGAAACTCCACCCATCCAGGAACAGCAGCAAAGATTAGCTTGGAGAAGCTAAGGATCCACTTTTGGAGGTCGGATCAAACCTTGAACAGCTGCGTTAGTGCTGTTTTTCACAGAAGCATCTTAAACTGCTGCTGTTCATCAGCCCCGAGCAAACAGCTGAATGGGCTGATCTCAGACCTGAGCGTGTCGTCAACCACACCTGTAGGTCGCGGACTCCTCTGTGGGTGAAGGTCAGCACGTAGATGACGGCCCGGCCGCCCACGTACATGGTGTCGCTCCCCTCCTGGTGGAACATGCTGATGTAGTTCTCCGGCTTATGGAAGTGGAACCTGGAGGACTCTGCGGACGACAACAGCGTGCGTTATGGAGGCGAGCTGGCGCACGACAAGCTCACCGCGGCTCGGTTATATCAGCGGTGCCTCCGGGCGTCGTCTCCATTAGCTGGTTTTGCTAAAACGCCTCAGCCCATCCTGGCTTTTGATGACACGGGGAGCTTTGGCAGAAATGCAACCTGGGTGTTGGTGGAAAAGGGCTCCTGGTGGGAGCATAAATATCAGCGAAATAATCATGTGTGAGAATGTCACCGCGTATGTTTGGATAAATTACACCCAGGACGCCCACGCACGGCTGCAAAGTTCACATGATTCAGCCGTCTGATCACACTCTGCGCTACTGCGCCTGTGCTCAACAAAGACTGAAATCGCTCCTGATAGCTCGCGCAGTAGCGGGAGCGTCCTCTTGATAGTAATTTTAATTAAAAACGTGTGAAAAAAAGGCTGATTTAAAGCCTAAAATCAGCTGATTAGCTTCCCTGCAGCGTACAGTGAAAATGAGTTGATTTTATGCAGTTTTCAGTTTGTTCTTTAGTGTTGAACAGATGGAGGATAAGTCAGGGAGGCGTCAGTTTAATTAAAATTCAAAGGTGCCAGTTTGATCAAAACAGACGAGGCTTTTAGCTCTAAAAGTCTGCTAAAACGAGGTCAAACTAGCACAGCATCAGATATTTGCTCTTCCTCCCTAAAGTAAAGATAACCCTGACGTGTTTCAGTCCCGGCGGTCGTTGATATTGGTTGCTAACCGACTGTTGCCACGGGAACGGCAGCCTCTCTGATTGGTGGGGCTCTAATTGAAGAATCGTGCTCTTAAGAAAGGCTAAAGTGGCTTAAATATTAATTTCACTGTTGGCTGGTCTCCAGAGAAGCAGACTGGGTCTGGTCAGAGACACTGACTAGTTTATACATTTATAGATGACCTCCCCACGCTAGCTTCACTTCGGCGGCTGTCGGGACCATTCTGGGCAGAGTTGGGGTCTTGCTCATGGGCACTGCTGACAGCTTGGCTCAATTAGAGCGTGTTTTTGTGAGGTATACTTACAGTGTTATAGAATTGCAGTTTGGATGAAAAGGGGGCGATTGTGTGAAAAACCAGACTTATTTCAAATGAACGAACTCCTCCAGTTAAACGTTGTCTTACGGATGAAAACGGGACGGTTAAGACCCTGAAGATCTGACTGGTTCAGACTGGTCGGCTGGTGGAGAGAAAAGGTCAGAGGCTGAACTCCTGTTTGGTATGTAGGACCAAGCTTTGGATTTCGCCTCTCAGTCCTTCCTCATTCCTGTATTTCTTTTTCTTTCGCACCCCTGCTGAGGTTTGAACTCTGTCTCTTTGTGCTACCATCATTCACGGTTGTTTTAACACCTTTCATTGTTGTGCGTCTGATTATTTGGCTAATTTTCCCCTGTTGTATTTTTTTATTGCTTGTTTTTTAATTTCACGCCTCTGTGCCTGAGGAACTTCCACTGGGGACCGGCGTTACTCGACGTGCTTCCCTGCGTCTCTGAGCAAACATGTATAGAATTACATTTAATTAGAGGCACATTCTGACCTTGTTAGCATGTCCCTGTCGCGATTTGAGCTGTGACATATTTAATTAACCGTTATTTAGATCCCGTCTGTTCCTGATGCTTCCTCGGTTGGGATGGACGCAGGCTGGTGTCTGGTGAACCGTTTAGCGTTTTGAGTTTTTTAATCATAAATAGGAAACATCCGTCAGGCCAGGCTGATGTTCTCTGGCCTGGAACAGCTCCACGTCCACAGCAGAACTCTGTATTTGAGGCTGGGATGATCACATGACCACAGCGAGATACTGATCAGCTCTCCTGTTGGGATATTTAACAGACCTTGAAGAGACCCAGGACGCTGTCCGTGGTGCTGAAACCGGGTTGACTCCCCTGGAAAGGTTCCGGGACTCAAACTGGAGCTCTCTCTCTCTCTCTCTCTCTCTCTCTCTCTCTCTCTCTCTCTCTCTCTCTCTCTCTCTCTCTCTCTCTGTGCGTGTGTACGGTCCTACATGAAAGAGTGATTGATGTGACGCGCGTCTTCTTCCGCATTTCTTGCTGCGCTCCTCTGTTGAAGGGGGAGGGGGTGGGGGGGCAGCTACAGATACAAGTAAGTTACCACCACCCACCCCTACACCACCCCCCACACAGACACACACACACCCCCCAGCACCGTCTTCTTTCCCTCTGATTGCTGAATGCATTAGAGGAGTGTGTGAGCAGGCGTGAGTGGAATAGATAAACGACTCCACGGAATTTTCCACTCTTTGCCGCCCCCTCCCCACTTTCCTCTCGCGTCTGTTGACTCGCACATGCATTCAGAAAATCCTCCTCTCTAAAGCCGCGCAGGGGCGCCGCTCTGCTGCAGCGGGATCAGCCACCGCGTCCCGCATTGCAGCTCCGCAAGGACGCTGGAGCCGCAATGGCCGCGCCGCCTCCAGAGGGTCGTAACTCGGAGCCGAGCGGCTGCTGAAAGGGCAGCAGCTCCGTGCGTGTGCGGGGAGAGCTGGCGCCATGTTCCTGCGCACACGGCGGTGGGGGAGGTGGGGAGGGGGACGGACGCGCTTGTGCTGGATGCGCCCTGAGGTGAGGACGTGGACGCGCCAGCAGAAGCGCCTTTCTAACCAGGGTTAGGAACCACTGGGAGGAGGGGGGGGGAGCCACAAGTTGTACAAAAGAGAACCGGATGAGTCAAATACCCCGATATTTGTTTATTTACCTCCAATTCTGTCGGTTTCTTGAAGGTTTTAGGAGGTTAAAGCAGAGGTGATGGAGCCAAGATGGCTCGACGGTTTTAGCGAAGGACGCGGAGACGCTGGCACGAGGAGGCTGCAGCAGCCCGACTGTTCATCCATTCACAACCTTCACTCATCACAACATCCCACCTTTCAGCCAACACAGCGGGTGAAAGCACAAACGCGCTCCCAAAAGGCGACCGTGCCTACCGTGCACGACGAATTTCAGCCGCGGTGACTTTGCGGCGACCAACGTGGCCAAGACGGACAACAAGACGAGGGGCTTCATCTTCCCGGCGAACGCGGAGCTCCTCCAGAAGCGCGTCTTCCTCAGATTCCTCTTCCTCACAGCCGTCGATGGTCCCTCCCTGAGATGGTGCGTCCCAGATTCTGCTGCAGGTCCCGGTCCGCTCACCGCGCGTCTGCGCCGCCGGCACTCGGTTGGAGAAGTCGGGGCGTCAGGCTCCACCTCGGAAGCAGGAGGCTCGGGGGGGTGTCGATGTGCACCAGGGACGCGATGGTCAACAGTGGGACTGCTCAGCTTCCCGGAGCAAAGCCAGCAGAGCTGATGGTGGAGGGCGGGTGGTGCACGCGCGTCATACCTGTTGCTGACAATCAGAGATGGTTTTTGCTGATATTCTCACCGGATATGAAAACGCCTCGTCATTTTCATTCAATTTCACGCCAGTTTGCGTGTGTTTAACCGCAGTTCTGCCCCAGGTTCGACATTAATGCATCAGCGTGACAAAGCCGCGCAGACGTGCGCCAAAAGCTGGAAATCTCCCAGATTAAACTAAAAACGCGTTTCTTTTAGATTCCGCGCGGTGTTTGACACCATTGAGCATCTAAACGTGGCTCAAGAATTCGAATTTGCGCCGAAAATGCGGAAATATTGAAATTATTAATTAAAAAAAAGGTTAATTGGCTGCAGCTGATCCTGATGATTGGTGATTAAACATTAAACACTAAAGATGGAAAGAAAAAAATGTGCAGCAAAAGAGAAAAATATAACTAAAGAGAGAATTTAAACAAATATCGAACTGATCTCAGCTCAGCTAAAACAGAGCTGAAGGTAGCTCGTGTTAGCATCACGTGGTCTCTCTGATGCAGGTGAACAGGAAAAAAGCTTCAAAACTTACAGCAGAATCTCAAAGTTGCTCTGGTACCAAAAGAGTTGCTGTTCTTTAAATTTGGTTTCCTCTTAGTGACGTCATTTCATAATAACGCGTAATGATTTTTAACCACCAGGTGGCAGCAAAGACATGCAGATGCTGCACTTTACCACTGAACTGACGTTTCTGTTTAACATTTTCTAATTGTCACTTTCATTTGCTTCAAAACTATAAAAACGTCTTTTCTCAGGATCTAACAGTAAAATCAGAGTTCAGAAAATCTGAATTATAGTCTGATTATAGTACGTCACGTTAAATAAGTGAGGTCATAATCTATATTCTGACATGATGGTAATAATAATCAATAAACCCTCGTTACACAAATGGGTTCAGAACTATTAGATTCGGTGAGTTAGCAGGAATTGAATCACCCCAGCAGTCTTAATTGGAAAGAGTCCAATTTAAAAGGCAAAGTGATTAAAAAAAAAGCTCTCAAACATTCAGTTAGGAATTAATTGATGTTGGAATTAAATGTTAATCACATGCAGATCAGCACCTTGTTTTCCTGATGCTGAACTTTCATTCTGAGACCAAAGTGATGACAATTCAGAGAAAAGCATCATGTCAAAGTTCTGTCTGCTAAAAATAAACTCTCTTTGTTCTAAATTCTTCAAAGAGATCAAAGCAATCTCGACACACTTGGGCAGAAACGTCTTGCGCATCAGCTGACTGAGCTGCAGGTTGAGGAGATCTCACCTTCACACTAAAGTCAGTGTTGTCGTGATGTTTGAAGGAAACAAACAAGAATGTTCCTAGTTTATCTTCAGCGTGCTGCTGCTTTCGAGGACCAGCTGAGGTTTTTATTTCAGTGTTGCAGAACGGTCGAATATCTGAAGCTGCAGGCGTGCGCCAGCCAATCAGAGGCTGCTGCACGGAGGATGAATGCCAGAGGAAGTGTGACCTTTATCTTCACCTTCTCCAAAAGAACATTTGCTTTTTTTATTCATTATCTACCAACATTTTCGCTCTTTTTCTCTGGTTGTCGAGGTTTGCTGCAGGCTGTGGAGGTTTGAGGAGCCCATTTAGGCCTCGGGTCTCATCCACCGTTGTCAAGGATCACATCCGACACATTTTCACCATCAAACCAGGCGACGAGTCTCCAGTCGGCCCTGCTGAGCAGGTCCTGATCAGGATCCTGGAGCTGCTCTGACTGGAAACGTTTTAAAATGATTCAGTGTTATTTTATTTCCTAGGTAGGAAACATTAAAAGAATCTCAAACATTATTTCTGTGCTGCTTTTAATCTAACTTTGGTGCCTGGCATGAAGCAAACTGCTCCTCCAGGTGTGTGAGTAGATATTTTATGCGTTCATTGATAGTTGTGGTTGTCTGTCGAAGAGCGCGTCGTTTCCTCTGCTGGAGATGATAAAAACCCACATCAAGCTGCACCGTTGTTCTTTCTGGTCAAGCGTAGGACTGAGTTGTAATAAACTGGATGATATGATGGGGCCAAGCTGGGTCGGAGGACAGCCAGACAGACCTATATAACAGATTGAGACATGCAGGGGTAATCCAAATGGGTTTAAATCTCTGCTCATACACGTGATTATCTTTTTTTTTTTCTTCTTTTTTTCTTCTTTTGGGTTACAGTCTCTAACTGCATTGGACAGGGAGGGGAATCATATTTTTGCTCAGACCTCTGCGAGCGTCTGAGCCGCATCAGGGCCAGCGCCTGCGGAAGCTTTCAGTTCCGTCCCGCTCGAGTGCAAAAGTGTGTTTGGAAGCTGGAAACTAAAACAAGGAGAGGAAACATCTGTAAATGTCTGAGGAGATTCTTTTCAGCGGCTGCACAGAGAAGCAAACGCTCGGTCCTTCCTGAGAGGCTGATGCAGCCTTGTTGCCTTAGAAAAGAGCAGCAAGGCCACTTTGTGTCTCCGACGGTACACAAAGTCCTCACAATGGACTGGCAGTACGGAGGCTACCAGCTTTGGTTACGTAAGAAAATGTCTTTTTCATGCCAGGTTTTTAAAAATGGGCGAGATCGTCTGTGAGATCAGTCCATCTCTGCTGTTCGGTGAAATTCCAACATCATTTACAGGAAATAATTCCACCCCATTGCCGCAGATGTGGTTTAAATACAGGCATTTATTAGATTGAAATTACAAAAGAAAATCAGTTAGAAATAAAGAAACATGCTTCTAAGTCAGAGGTGGGCAAAGTAAGGCCCGGGGGCCACACGTGGCCCGTTGAACTCTTTAATCCGGCCCGCAGAGCCTTCGCAACAATTTCTCCAAAAGCCAAATTAAGAAGGTTGAGAGCTTGATGGGTTAGGAAAAGGTTCAGACCCTCCTTCACCTAGCATGCTAAGATGTCCTCTCAAGAAGGTGGGGCCAAAAATCATTTGGAGCTTCACCATCCATCTTCTGGTTTTCTCTGTCAGTAGTCCATCAAGCAGGATTTTGAGTTAACCTCCGATCCTCATTTAGGGGGCTTATTTTCCTGAACCACCTGGCCGACCCCTTCATCAAGATCTAAAACCCAATGTGGCCCTTCAGGCTAAATAATTGCCCACCCCTGTTCTAAGTGGTGAGTCTTCATCTTTTTGGTGAAATAACCCAGCTGGGCTTTGTGCTCGGAGCATCTACACAGCCAGAAACTACAAAAGCGACGCTAATCCCCACAACTAGATAAAATGAGAGAATAAACCCAGCGCACACAGATACCCTTGACCTAAATATATACAGGACGGGATGAGGTGATCATTCTCTCAGTCAGCGGTGAGAACGTTACCGAGGCACGTAGTCTTACAACAGTTTGTCTCTGTCAAAAAGAAAAATTGTGTCTGAAATACAAAAGAACAACACAGTGTTTTTTAACATAATTACAACATGTTATTATATTAAAAAGTCGAGGATCCATCTCGGACCTGAAGTCTGGAAGGATACATTCTGGTAAATGAATGTTTGCTGTCACACCGCTGCATCGTCGACCAACGTCTCCAATAATATTCCAAAAGTCTAACACTGGGAGTCTAAATCTAGCTGTTCTATGTTGGACTATATAAAAAGCCTCGTAGTCGCATATTCACACGTTCAAGCTCTGTCGTGGTGCTGCGTTAGCAGTGTTTGGTGTCGTCCCCTGCGGCTGAGCACGAATAGCAACTGGAGGGTCAACAGGGCAAAGGTTTACTTGGCTCAAATTGGCAAGTGAAGACATGAAGCTGGCGCGCACGTGGAGCAAGCACCTGAAATGTTTCTGCGTCCCCGACTAGTGAAAATGACTTATAAAAAAGAAAAGATGCTCAGCGCGGCTCTGCTTAGCTTATGTGTTAATATGTGTTCGTGAAGAGTCGGTGAGGTCCAGTAAACTGGTTCTCCGGTCCGGAATTGCATTGAAACGCAGCCTCTGAGCGGAGGGTTCCGTCCTGGGGCGTCCCGCTGGGGTTGGGCTCGCCGCTTCTGGCTTTTTAAATCAGTTTCATGGTGAATCTGCCCCCTTCGCCTCCGTCCCCTCCCCCACCCCCCATGGAAGACCGGGGAACAAAGTCAATGGTGGCCGTGTGCTTGATCTGACCTTTGCTCTGGCTCCAGAAGAACATGAAGACGAAGCAGATGGCCACCGAGCTCAGGAAGGACAGGAAGCCCATGGTGGTGGCGATGATCAGGGTCTTGGCATCAAACGGGTACGGCTTAGCCATTTGGGCGGAGGAGTTGGAGGCTTGAAGATTTGTGGGCTCTGTCCAACCTTCGTCTGAAAAATAGGAGATGGTCCGGTTTCGAGGGACCCCCTTCACGTACAGGCCGACCGTCAGGCTGTCGTTGCCGGCGGCGTTGCCTGCCAGGCAGTGATAGGTGCCGCTGTCCTGAACCTGGGCGAAGCGAACCTCCAAGGTCCCGTTGGGCAGAACTCTGATCCGCCCGGTTGGAGAAACCACATTTTTGTGCGGGGACATCCAGGTGATGGACGGGAATGGATCCCCATCAGCCTTACAGGAGAACAGCACCGTGGTGCCCTCCTCCACCCGCGCCTCCTGCGGTCTGCGGTCCATGACGCGAGCGGGGCGGCAGGTGAACAACCGGGGCAGCTCCTTCTCCGAGAAGTCCCTGAACTCCCGCTGCCTCACCACGTCAGGCGACGAGCAAGTGGGCTGGTGTCCGTCAAAGTTCAAGCGCAACCGGCGGCGCACGACCCAGAGCAGGCGGCAGTCGCAGGCCAGGGGATTCCCGTCCAATCGCAGCACCTGCAGGTTCCCCACAGAGTGGAAGACGCTCTCCTCCAACGTAGACAGCTGATTGGACGTCACGTTAAGCATGCGGAAATAGGACAGCCCCTTAAAGGCCCCCGGTTCTATTCGCAGCAGGCTCCCCCCTGCAAGGTGCAGCTCTTGGAGTCTCAGCAGGTCCCCGAGCATATTACCCTGGATGACGGCGATGGGGTTGTAGGACAAGTCCAGGAAGCGCAGATACACCAGGTGGCGCAGTGCCGGGTAGGGAATAGCGCTGAGGTTGCAGCCGCTGATGACAAGCGAGGTCAGATTGAGACCGATCAGACTGTTGCTAGCCACAGTGTCCAGAGCCGGCCAGCTGGAGATGTGCAGGTTACGCAGACGGTGGAGACGTCGGAAAGCGTTATTGGGCAGAGCGGAGATCGTAAGACGCAGCATGCGAAGACGAGTCAGGCTCTGGAGCTGGGACAGCGCCTCGGTGGGCACGGAGGTCAGGTTGCTGCGATCTATGTTCAGTTCCTGCAGACTGTGCAGCCCAAAAAAGGCCCTCTGGGAGATGAAGACCAGGTCGTTCTCCTCTGCTTCCAGCCTCTGCAGGCTGCCCATCTCTTTGAAGGTGTAGTCCAGGAAGACCAGGATCTCGTTCTGGCTCAGATCCAGAAACCGCAGAGCAGACAGGCCAGAGAACACCCCGACCGGGATGATCTTGAGCCGGTTGTTCTTAATCCGAAGCGTCCTGAGGTTCTGCAGGCCCTGGAAAGCCTCCACCTCGATCATGGAGATCAGGTTATCACTGAGATCCAAGTCTTGAAGTTGCAGGAGGCCCGAGAACTGGCGGCGCCCTACAGTCTTAATCTTATTCTGGGATAGATCCAAGCGCTTGGCATCGGTGGGAAAGCCCTCCGGGACTGAGTTTAGATGTTTGCCTGAGCAGAGCACTTCTCTGGCCTCCGAGCGACACAGGCAGCGCGTCGGACAGCTCCCAGCTGACACGCACAGTCCAAACTGGAGCAGGACGCTCCACACCAACCACCGGACCACTGACTCCACAAACATCTTACCCCCAGCCTGGAAGATGCAGAGAACACACAAAGGCTTCAACAATCGGAGCACAAATGCAAGTTCACCGGCATCAGATTCACCTCGTTAGCCAGACGCACCGTTTCAGTCTCAGAACGCAGATGCTCATAACCGGCGGGAGTCACGTGAGAGGCCGTCTGGAGTCCTGTCCTCTGCTGAAATGCGGCTGCGTCAGTAACACACCTTCAGGAGGAGCCTGAAGACAAGAGAAACAGAGAAAAGCGGTCAGTGCTGCAGGACGCTCCAGTTAGCTCCGGTTAGCTCGTTTCATCAGCCTGGCTTGGACACCAGATAACCATCAGCAGTTCCAGGACCTTTATACCAACAGGTGACGTCAGCAGCGGTGCTGACATCTGTGCTTCCGCCTCTGAGAGCGCCCGACAACCAAAATGAATTAACAAACAGCTTTTCAAACTTGCTGGGCGGCGTTTCTGCAGAACTATAAATCATTTATTTTGAGTTTTTCTGCTTCTCAAACCAAATGGTGCCTAAGTCCAACCATCAGCACAGCGTTGCAACAGCACTGGCGTTTGGGACGGTCCGGAGCGAGACAAGGCGGCAGGAATAAAACACAAACACGTTTAAACACAAAACAAATGACTATTTATTCACATCTTGGACATAATGAAGTGGTGGTGGGAGAGAGGTGAAATGAATTATGCATCTGTCTCCAGCAGCCACCAGCAGCAACTTCAAACTGCATCGGAAGCATCAGCGCAACCCAGATAAACTGGAGTGGGAGCCAGGAAACAATCTGGTTACCAGCCTGAGTCCAGTCATCATCAGACGCTGGTCCAGCTCCTCCGTCCAGGAGCTGCTCCGCCCGTCCGTCTCGGTGCTGCTCCGAACAAACTGCTCTTACAGCGGCTGAGAGCAGCGACTCGCAACCAGCCGCTCCCGCAGCTCCTGCAGCTCCTGCTGGAGCCGTGCATTAGGTGCACACACACACACACACACACTAATACTGCAGCTCTACTCAACTATCACACCGGCTGAATTCTCAGTTAGATCATCATATCGTGCTCCTCAGAGATTTGAACAAATGCACATCTTAAGAAGCCACACGGTTGCTGTGACGACGGCCCCTCCTCCACACAAGCCGCGTAGGGGAGACGCAGTCGGGCAGGAGTGCGACACCGAGGGCAGAAAGCCTAAGAGGCCAATCAGAAGTCGTGGCCACGCCCCCTCTGTGCATCCTACAAGCTATGGACGAGGCGAAGGCCGCGACCCCCAGGATCACGACTGGCTGACCCTGATCATGAAATGGAAGCTTCAAACATGGTGGAACGTGGTGATTGAAGGCTGGAGGGCGTCAGGGTGGTCTTCACCGAAGCGATCAAACGCGGGTATTTACTTGGGGCCCTTTTCCTTCCTGAACCAGCCAGGCGGCAGCGCCAAGTCTGATCACATCTCTAAAGACAATCCTGTCCCGGCAGCTGTCTTTGTGGGACAGCCCAGCCCTCGGCCTCCTGGAGACAGCGCCGTTCCTCCGCCATCAGACGGAGCTCATCAGCGCTGAACTTATCGCCTCGGATCAGTCTGTGGACGGCTGCCACGGCCAGTTAAAATTAGGACTTTCTTCTTACCGACTGCACACAGCAGCAGATTCAGCCGCCCCGTCCAGCTTTCCAAGGTGCTACGGTCCTGTTGTCAAGGAACAGGGTTTTATTAAAGTCTGCTCACTAAGAGGGCACTTTTTAGGCCACTTTATTGTATCTGAGCCCTTTTGTGGTATTTAGAAAACTCATACAAACAGATAAAATCCCAGTGGACAGTTTATTACATTTTCTCCACCTGAGGGCCACATCAGAGGGCACTTTGCTATGTTTTATTCACTGGGGGCCAGGGGAGACACAAATTGGTTCACTGCAAGGGACAAGAGAGTTTTAAATTGGTGAAAAGGCAGCACAAAGGGCACTTTAGCTAACTTCAACAGCTCAGAATTCATCTTTTCTTTACCACAGGTGAGGGTGCTGCCTGCTGAAGGGCACTCCACCGTGTCCTGGAACAAACAGCAATGTTTTTGACCCCAGCAGAGCTCTGCATCCAAAGTGGAAACACTGACAGATTAACAGAAGTTTTGTGTGTCTGTTCCAGACCTGCAGGGTGACAGACTATTCTCCTCTGAGGCGCTGAGCCAACCGGCCCATCTGACAGAGAATGCACAATCCGATCCCGGCTGAGTTTTCTGACACTCGTCAGAGGGTTATTTTGGGCTCATCGCGGCCTGAGAGAAAAGACGCTGGCTCAAATCCCCAATTAAAGTGGCTGGAACAGAATAGCAGAGCAGGGATCACCGGGCATGACTCGCGTCATCCCTGCGAGTGTGTGTTGTCCGACTGTTCCAGGCGTGTGTGACTGCGACCCAGCCACAGTTGTGTGCTTTCCCTTTTTTATGAACTTCTGGCACCTGCTGAGGCACAGAGGCCCCCAGAGCTCCTGCATGCTAGCAGCGGATACACAAAGGCTTGGCGGCAGAACAGCTGTCGGCTGGAACTGGAAAACAAAAGTGCCCTCAGATTTGCACTGTGGCGAGTAAACAGGAGCATCCCGGACGGGGTCGGACTGGATTCTGTTACGGACGCAAAAGTGGAACCCGAACGTGATTCGGGTGCAAATATCGGCCCGTCTCTGTCAAAAGGCCCCCTGCTGGTGCGCTGCGGAACTGTTCCTCAGCTCCGTTTGCCGCCGTGCGAGAGGAAAGAATCATAGCTGAAGTTACTAAACTACGTAGAAAAGGGCTGTTTTTATTAACCCAGTGCAGTTTTAATTTGCTTTGGAATTGCAGCGTCTGCTGTTTGCTAATCCAGTTTGTGAGAATAGCGACATCCATGTCCACATTACATAAGATCAGAAAAACCTTTCAGATCACAGGCCGAGGTCAGGTAGGCATTTTTAATAACGTTTCCAAACCACTGAGCAGAAAATGCGGATGAGGAAGGACGTTTGCGGGGAGATTAAATTCATCTTAAAGGCTAAACGTGATTGATTCTCTTCGGTTCTGCGGACATTGTCGGTGTTTTGTCTGCGGGATTCTGTCAGAACTGGGCAGTAAAAACCTAAACAACACAGGACATCGCGCTGAAGTCAAGGCAGACGGACAGATGGAGTGTTTCCAGTGTTTACACTCCTGTAATGATGGTCAAAGTGGGTCACAGAGGCGTGTCCTGCCTCACGCAGCATGCTGGGTAAACTGGTTCTGCACAAATTCCTCATTCTGGCACGGAGAGTTTTGCCTGGGTGCACATCACAAACGTGCGCCGTCTGCAATATTAATTATAGCACAAATAAATGAGGTGGGGGAATTAGCGTCCGTGCTGCGGCTCTGTGATGTGACAAATGAGGTCGCCTCCGTGCAGAACCGCACGGCCGGTGGTCACGCACCAAAGCGGCCCTGCGGAGCCGCACACGGTTGGGTCAGAAAATTCTGGCCTGCGGCTTCAACTGCGCTCACACTGCTGTCGGGTCAGAAGTTCATCTAAAACGTCCGTGAAGAGGAGATGCTGAGGGTGCTAAAGGTTACCTTCCAGTAACGATCCCGAAACCTCCACCAGAACCTGCAGGGAAGGATGGAAGTGAAGATGTTTCCCCCTTTTTAAAGCATTCTGACTGCATTTGGATGTTTCTGCTGTCTCAAAGTCATGAGAGGGAAAAAAAAAATCACTTCACAAGTCTAAAAGTGCTCCATCCGAGGAGGGAGTCTCAGGCCTTTTAACCTCTTTCAGACCGTTTGGAAGCTGTAAATCAAACGTCGACAGTCTTCGTCACTCAGGAGACCCAGAGAGACTCTGCCTGGCCTCAAAAAGCCTCCCTGAGACTCATCACATCATCTGTCTCAGCAGACAGACGGAGACACCCGCAGTCGAGCAAAAACAAAGCCAGGGACTCCAAACTGTCCTCCTGCGTCTGTTCACAGACAGCAGATTCCAGGCTGACGACACCACCACTGTTACCAACTGATCCTTTCCATCATTCACTGGAGGCAAAGATCTTCTGGGAAACGTTCCAGCAGCTGGAACGTCCATCCTGTCTGACCTCGGATAAAAGAGCGCAGAAATGTGATTATTATTGAACGCACAGAGCGATTCTCTTCCCTACAGCAGAAAGGCCTGAACGGAAAAAAACCAGATGAATAATGTCCTCTGAATACTTTCCTCTCGTACCCGCCTCCTGAGGACCTGCTCCATCTCCAGAACCTCTGCTCAACAACAAACAAACCGATCTGAGGACACCTGATCAAAAACCACCTGCTTCCTGCAAAAGCCGCCGCGAGATGCAGCTGCTGCAGCTGTAGATGCGACCGTCGCAGCACAGGAGACGGCAGCGCGGCACGCAGCGGCGTCTCCTGATGAAGGCCGACAAACGAACATTCAGCGGAGGCATTAAACGCTCGGTGTTTACACAGATGGCTTCACTCTGCATCGGGCTCAGCCGCGCACCCCCGTGCACGGATGGGGATGAGGATGAGGAGTTACATAAACCTTCCATAATTCATCAGACAAAATAATTGATTCAAAGTTAGCATGTAGCCATGTTTTAAGTGCGTGCCAGACCCAGATACCGACGGCAGATGAATCAGACTGGAGAGGACGCGCCTCTGGAGGGGGAAGCAGCATGAAAGCTAGCCTCTAATATGAAGATAAAGAGGTCGTTGCTGACACCAGCCTCAGGCAAATGCTCTTCAATGGTGTTGGTGCTCCTGCTGAACACTGAGCAACTGATGTTTTCATCCATCTTCCAAAAAAAAACCCCCAAAAAGACTACCGTGTGGCCTAAATACCGCTTGTGTGCCGAGAGTCTGTCCTGAAAGCGCTTCCTGCTGCAGATTCTGCCTCAAACGAGCAGTTTCACGTCTGCACCTTCCGCAGAAGATCTGCTGGAGTCGAAGCGCCAGGCTGAGCTGACGGGGGACCCAGCGGGAGGCCCGAAAACGGCCGCGATCTCAGTTTACTGGGACTGAAAACACCGCACAGCAGCGCAGCGTTCCCGGCCCAGGTCGGCTCGCCAACGTCTTTGGTTAATCCTCGTCTTAAGGTGCTGCAGCTGGAGCGGAATCAAAGCTGCAGCAGACGAGGTTCCGGGTCTGATAAGACAGTTTGATTTTTTTTTTAATTAATCCCAACGAGTGAAAAGAGCCAAAGTTTAAAGTCCCCAGATCTTCGTCTCGGCTCAGGAGCAGTATTTTAACGTTGCTAGCAGCCCTCAAAGAGAGAAGCGTCGCTACGATAAGCCTGTGGCGCCACGGCTCCGTTATCAAACATCCACCGCAGATGAAAATCTGTGTGACGCCAGCCGAGCCAGCGAGGCGGAGATTCAATGTGTCGCTCTTCTTTAGTGGCTTTCGCAGAATTTCCTGGTTCTCGGACTCTGGAGGCTTCAGGAAGAGTCCAGTTCAAATCATTTGGCAGGAAGTTCAGCTTGTTGGAGCCCTGGATTCAGCGAGGGGGAAGCAGCGCTCTCTAGTGGACGCTGCTGAGCGGGCGGACACAAGGTCTGCACGGTTTTTAGTTTGAACGTGTAAGAACGCGTGAGCGCACCTCTTGCCCCTGCAGCCAGAAACAAACAGCAGCTCCTGGAGGAGGCTCGCCCTGTCCTGCTGCGTCCGAACCAATCAGCTGAGCTCTGAAGCAGCCTGGAACGGGCCGGTTAAATCATCTGCTAACAAGGAGGCTGACACACTTCCTGAGCAGAAAATGTCCTCTGATTAAATTGCCTATTTGGCAGAGTCCCAAGCGTCAAATCCTTGGTTCTCTCTTTATGGCGATCAGCTCCTCCTCATGCCCTGTGTGTGTGTGTGTGTGTGTGTGTGTGTGTGTGTGTGTGTGTGTGTGTGTGTGTGTGTGTGTGTGTGTGTGTGTGTCCTAATTACGGTCAGAGAGGCCGGATAGGAGGTGTGCTGCAGGTTTGAGTCCAGCTTCCGTCAGACTGCAGGTGAGACGATGATCAAATCAAACACCAGAAGTTTTGTAGTTTGATCTGAGTCACGCACGCACGCACGCACACACAGACGCAGCCTGACACTGTCGGAGGAGGCAAATGAGGCTGCAGTTGTCTGTAATCCCACTGAAACACAGTTATAAACCGTCTGCGAGGCCCTTTTTAGGTTTGTAGAACAAACTCTTCAGAGGATTAAAGCTCACATGGACTCAGACAACAACATCTAAAA
>BJFM01002254.1:3475-24028 GCA_016586285.1 Arothron firmamentum | reverse complement strand
AAAGGCTGCAAATCAACAAGCAAATATGTCAGCAAAGATCAAAGAGGAGCCCGAACAGAAACACCCGAAATGGGTCAGACGAGCGATCAAAGCACAGATAACCCACCACCGTCCCCCCAGCGAGCCGCCTCTCCCTGCCTCTCCTCAGTCTTCTCCGAACTGCGGCTTTCAAAGTTTAAGGGGAAATCTGATCCGTTTCGAATAAAAAACGCACGTTTTGACGCGCACGGGGAGGCGAAGGAAGCCAGCTAAAGTCAGGGGAGAGCAGGCTGCTCCCTGCAGGAGCTGCTGGGCTGCAGAGAACCACCGTCCATCAGACAAAGACCAGAAACTCACCAGCACCGGCACCGCGCTCCCACCTCTTCACCGTCCTGCTTCATCTCTGCGCGGGACACTTTTCCTCCTCTTCCTCCTCCTCCTCTTCTTCCTCCTCCTCCTCTGTCCGCGTTCACGCACACTTTTGCAACATCTGTCGCTTCGCAGAACGCACCTCGCCCCCACTTCTTCATTAATTTCCGACCGCGGAACACCTCGGGGATTTTTCGGATAATTGCGCTACTAAATTAATTTGGGTCGGCGCGCGAGCGCGCATCCCGTCCCGTCGTGCGCGGCGAGGATGCTGATGGTGATGAAGACTGCTCAGCTGGAGCCGAAGTCGCTCAGATATAAGAGGATGGATCTGCAGTAATGCCTCCAATCCGCGCGTCCGCGAGCACCGTCTGCGTGCGCGGACAGACTTTCCGTCCGTTATAAAACCTCAGAGAGCAACGTCCCGCCATAAATGTAATCCCGCACGTGATGAACTGAGGTGCGGTGTCACGTTTCTGGCGGGACAGGTCGTTTAAAACCCCCAGAATTCAGTTCAGGAGAAAACAAAGCGTTCAATAAAAGATGCTACAGGTTAGCAGCTAAATGCTAGCAGCCATGAGGACGTCTCCATCAGCTTCACCACCCCCAGAGGATCCTCCTTAACCCCGGAGCCCACATCTGGACAAAAATACCAAGAATCTGGCGAAGACAAGGTGAACTTTTAAAAAAGCAGCTGTGTGTCAGCGTTCAAACAGCGAGGTGGAGCCGCCACACGCAAATAATCACAATAATATGGGTGGCAAAATCCCCAAGCTGTCAGCTCTGAGGGGATTTATGGGTTTGGTTTTTTTGATCCGGCGTGCGGGGGGAGCGCTGGCGTGTTTCCAGGCCAGAACATCACGGTCGCAGCTTTCACGGCGGCGCCGGGGTCAGCCAAATCTGCAGATTGGACGGCAGCTGGACGCAATAAAGAGGCGAGGAATACCCCCTCCAGCCCCTCCCCCCCCCACATACAAACGCTGAGGATCCGTGGAAACCTTGACGGCGCCGAGGTCGAGTCCTCAGGAGCGGCGTTGGCTGAGGCGGCCTGAGGCTGCAGCCCTCGCAGGAAACACACGCTTCCTCCAATCGCCACGGAAACGAGAAGAGGCCATGGTCGTGCTGACCCCCAGCTGAGGCGATTGAGTCGCTTCCTGTGGTTGTTGTGGATTTTACCCCACTTTTATCACCAATTCTTAACACAGATCAGGGTGTTACCACGGCAACATGAAGGGGAAGGTGTTTTTAATCCCCACTTTAAAGCTCCTGCAGTCGCTGCTTGAGGGGCAGCAGATTATGCAGGTTAAAGGAAGCGAAGGGTGCAGGGACGCTTCCTCCAGGACGGTCGCTCGGCCCGCTTTAATTAAGCGTCGGCCTCCTCCGCTGCTGCGTCTCTGAAGCTCCGCAGCCTGAAGCGGAACCAGGAAGGAGGCGCCGCACAGGAAGGTGCGCGTCAGCAGAAGCCCTGCGTCAGGAATCTGCCCCGAGACGCCTGAAAGGCCGGTTTCCACGAGTAGCAGGGCGGAAACTGCTCCGTCACCTCTCAGAGGACCAGCGTCAGCACCAGGCTGGTGTCCACGCACAGCTGATGTGAGAGCAGAAAGTCCATGTGTGGCCTTCAGCCCGGCGGGAACCGAACGTCTGCAGATTCCAGAGGAGGTTCATTAGCGCTGCCCCCTTGGGGGGGGGGTCAGCGCGGCCCGAGATAAACAAAAGAGAAACCCCGGCCAATTAGAACGGACGAATCATCGGGCCTGACCTTTGGCCTCCAGCGCATGTCTGGAGTCCTGAAGACAGGTCGGCGGGACCTCTGGATCTGCTGCGCCGTGTTCACGTGCGTCCCACCGTGTCGGCGTGCGGGGGGAGTTTAGCCACGTGCCATTCAGAAAATGCCCCCATGAAACTGGAATCAAACCAGTCATTCATGGTTCCGGGGCGGTAATCTGTTTACGTGTCCAACCGCCGGCGCACACATGTGCCGCGGCGCTCCGGGGATTAGCATTTATTCTAATCGCAGGGAGAAAACCCCGTATCACGCACGCCGAGATGGAGCCCGACGCACAAACGCAAGCTGTCGCCACACATTCATAATTTCTCCAGCAGTCGATCTGTCACGTGCTGATCCGTCTCCAAGTTTCGCTCAGCGGGGATTAGCGCTCCACATGCGACTCGTACGCCGCCACCCTTTAATTCACATTTAGCCGTAAAGGTTACGCGGAAGTTGCTGATGCTCCAAAAACGAAATGAGCTCGGGTCCCGGAGGCTTGAGTGGCGCTTCTCTTTTTAGCGGTGACAATACTTTAAGCCCAGAGAACACTTGAGCGCTCAGCATTAGCATTAGCCTTTCATTACAGGACGCGACAGCTGAGGCCTCGGCGTGGATTTGAAATCTAAAAGATCTATTTGTGCTTATGGAGCCGCGTTGGCGCGACCTTTAAAACCCTCTAAAGTACATCTGGACTCCCATTCATGAAGATGGAGATTTACGTCCGAGAGCTTATGGAGCTTTTGGAGGAGATCCAGATGACGGAAAACAATTACAGGATTTAAAAACCGCCGTTTATCTTCGGTATCGTTGATTCTGACGGTCCATTACAGCCGGACGCTTCTGTTGCACAAAGCGTATCAGCGTTTGGCCCCGCCCCCTCCGCGCTAGCGCAGCTTGAGCTAAAACGAACACGTTGGTCCCTCAAACTAATTTGAATTCCAGCAGCCTGTAAACACTCAGGAGGGCAGAACCGACCAGGAATAAACCCCCAGTTACTCGTGGAACTGGGAGGGTCTGTGGATGACAGCAGGGTCTCTCACACACACACACACACACACACACACACACACACAGAAAACATTAGATTTTTTTTTTTTCATTAATCCGAGCCGTTTTTCTGTCTGGTTCCGGAAGCAAAGGCCCTGAAGCAGCATCGCTAAAGAGGAAAAGAGCGTTTTAATCGATGCGAGCAGGCGGGAGCCAAACGCCTTCCGGTTGTTTTCTTTTCAGAAACAGGCTGCAACACTTTCTCACCGTCTTCCAGTGAAGTCAGGAGGGAAATTTCCCAAAACTGAATCAATATTAATAATTTAATCAAGCCTGTTTGTGAAACAGAACTGCCGTCCACATGCAAATCAGCCTCTAGGGGGCAGTATGTAATATAAGCACCAGTCCTGTCAGAATGCATTTACTGCCTGTAAAATGGCTGATTTGTGAGTGGTAGCAATGCTAACAGCAGCGCTAACAGGACAGAAGGCCGAACAAATGTTTTCTTTTTTAATTAATGCTAGTTTTTATTTTATTTTTCTCTGTGAT
This sequence comes from Arothron firmamentum, assembly GCA_016586285.1. Classification (NCBI taxonomy): domain Eukaryota; kingdom Metazoa; phylum Chordata; class Actinopteri; order Tetraodontiformes; family Tetraodontidae; genus Arothron; species Arothron firmamentum. Next base: position 20,376 of record BJFM01002254.1, on the reverse strand, counting down.
GTTGAAAACATGTCACAGAAGAAGCTGCTAAAGGCGCTGCTAAGGAGGCTTTCTCAAAGGCCACCTTGTTAGCATGCTAACCTCGCTTAGAGTTGCATCTTCTTAATCTTCTCAGCTTTCATCCCAAACTTCAGTTTCAGGTCTGTCTGTGCCGTCGACCGGACGACCGGTCCAGGTTGTGTCTCACCGGCGTAGCGCGACTGACTGTTGTTAGATCTCAATCAAATATTCCCATTAACACGTCTACAAGCCTCCTTTTCCGGGTTCCTAACGTGTGTATCTGATCTGTGGACTCGCGGGTGACCTTTGATGTGACCTTTGATGTGACCTTTGAGGTGGTTCTTCACCGTCCTGTCATGACGGTCCACCTTTCTCTAAAGCAACATCTGACCCGATGCCTGTGGACAGCCGGTGATTCAGATTCAGTGTGTGTGTGTGTGTGTCTGTCTGTCTGTCTGTGTGTGTGTGTGTCTGTGTTCTGCTCTTGTTCTTCCTCTCTTTTCCTGGTCTGACCTTCTTTCCTGGGGGAAGATGAATATTTTTTTACTCGTTTAATCTTCATTATGTGAGTAAATGTTGTTTTACATTCCGGAGGCTTTGAACTTGTTTTCAGGGGGACGAGCTGATCTTTGATGAAACCTACTTTGATATAATCTGCTGGAATAAAAATGGTCATTCCAAAGGCTTTGACTTGTCTGCTGCTCATCTGAACAAACCGTTCTGTTCAGGAATTATCAGATTTGTGGATTGAAGACGTGGACGGACGCTTCCAGCGGATCCTGCGGGGCGCCGCCGGAGCGCCCGGCTTTGATCCTGCCGGGCCTGAACCTGTAGGCGCCGCTCCAGACGTTCAGACCTTTCTGCTGCTCTGAGATCTGATTCTTCTCAGCTGATCTCACAGAAGAAACAACTCGGCGGTGCTGTCTCTGAGAGACAGAAGCAGCTCCATAAGAAGCGTTGGGCCTGCATGACCTTCAGGCGACCTTCGGCCATATCGATTTGTTTAAAATCAAATGCTACAGTTTCTCTGAAACGTTGGGATTTATTACATATTATCTAAAGGTTAAGCTTCATCTTGTGGGCGGAGCCACGGAAACGAGTCACTTGGGTGGAAGAATCTCAAACATATGACAGAGAACGCCTACCGGCCACGGCCGGGGCGACCTTTGGCCGTTTCCCTCGGTTTTCTGGTTTTTTCCGATCAGCCGATGAAAACAGACGACAAGCTTTAATCTGCTGGAAGGAAAACAAGCCAGTAAAACCTCTAATCTGCTCAGTGAAAAGTGTGCACACTTCAGCTCAGCCTTTCAGCAGCAGACGAGAAGCCGGACGACGTTTTTCTGCTGCTCAATTTACTCCAAATGCATTAGAGTTACGTAACCTGGGGGGTGGAGGAGTGGAGGGGTGGAGGGGTGGGGGGGTTCTTATGGATCGGGGATGCATATAGAAAATGGGATGAGGCCGTTACATTGTTCACAGTCCTGTGATGGTCTGAGTCAGCAAGCTGGTCATCTGACTGGAGCAAAGCATCCTGGGAGGGGGCGTGGCCTCAGACTCAGGACAAGGTGGAGAACAGGAGCCAACTTCTGAGGACTGTTCACGGCGTTTAGATGACGGCCGCACACGTCTGGATGACACGCAACCATTCAAAGATGCGCAGATTTATCAACCCTGCGGATAAAAATAGCACAGCTGACCCTAAAGTCAGGATTGGATTGGAAATCACTGGCTGCAGCAAACACCAGCGCACACACACACACACACACACACACACACACACACACACACACACACACACACACACACACACACACGAGGGCGCGTAGCTCATGACCTGCTGCTGCGTCGGCAGAGGGGGGGATCAATCGAGCCGCAGCCGCCCATGAGTCTCATTATCTCAGGTGTCCACAGAAGAGTCTTTACAGACCTTTAACTCTGCTGGCATCTACAGACTCTCCAGGAAAAGAGTGATAAGAAGATCGAGGGACGCTCGTCCCTCGACAGCGCAGATCGCAGCGCTTCATTTGACAGATGAAGGCTCTAAAAGTAGTGCCCCCCCTCAGCACGGTGCAGGAAAGCAAAGGCGCTGCTACCGTGTGTCACCAGCAGGGGGCGCTGGACTTCTCTGATCTGAAATAAATGTAATTTACAGGTGAGAAAGGTGGAAAAACACCAGTTAAGTTTGTGCTGAAAGCCGCTTTCATCTCGCTGCAGCTCTTTGACACTGCGGACATGTTAGCATTAGCGTTAGCGTGGAGATAGCGTCAGGTCCTGACGGACTCCTGCTATCAGTAGCGGCCAAAGCTGCGTCAGGAAAATGCATTTTTGCGTCAAATCTGCGGTTCAGAGTTGCGACGGTGAGGACAGGAAGCAGATTATTCATCATCTGAGGCTCAAATTTAGGAGGAAGAAGGAGGCAACAGCATATTTATGGACGTACGTTTCCCATCAACATTCTGAAAGAGTGAGAAACAGAATCCAGGAATGAAAGAGAGATGTCTGAGGTTCAGGTCATCCATCCATCCATCCATCCATCCATCCATCCATCCATCATCCATGATTTATTTGATGTAGATGCTTGTTTGCGTGTTCACTCCTTTGTGTGTAAAAAGCTGAAGTTCCTCTTCTGTCTCATCAGTTTCTTGCTTTTCCTGGATTCCTCCTGACGCTTCCTCCTCTTCCTCCTCTTCCTCTTTCTCCTCCTCCTCTGACACTCACACTCGTTACATATATGACTAACCTGCATCAGCACATGTGACATACGAGATCCTCCTAAATTTAGAGACTTTGGCGTGACCACTGTTGACTAACAGGAGGAGGAAGTCCGGCTCTCATGCGACCCGTCGCCACGGTGACATGATGTCTGAGTGCTTGAATTTAAACAACCGTGAAGGTGGACTGATAATCAAATATCAAATCAAAGTATAACACTGCACAACTGTGAGTTTGCAAACTGTGGAAATATTAGTTCAGAGTTAAGCTCACCAACAAAAATGGTGTTTTTGTGGTTAAATAGTTAATGCTAATAATGCTAATAATGCTAATAATGCTAATGCCACGCCGGAGGGAAAAAGGCGTTTTAATGAAAAACGTGCGTATTTAATTGCAGATGTCGGATAAAAAGGCGGAAGGATCTCCGGTCCATGAACGCAGCATGAGTGTAACGTGACACCTGACATCATCTAGTTCAGGCTTCCAAAGAGAAACCAGATGAAAAACAAACTCCTCCCTGAGCCACTTCCTCTAGTCACGGCTACATAAACTGACCCAGTTTGTGACTGAGGGAAGATCCAGACCCGGACTGCTACTCTTCAACTTCAGACCTCAGGTAACGTTTCTTCTCTTTTCTGAGGATTTCTAACTTAAGAATGAATCAAAGCTGCCTGATGCTTCTGTGTTTCCACTGAAGCTGGAAGGAAACCCAGTTTCCACCAGCAGCCTCAGAAGTTCTTGATGTTTCGGTCTGTAGTCGGTCCGTTCAGGTGCAGCAGAGCCCCGACAACGCTCAGACAGGCTCCAGGTTTGGTCTTAATGAAAGACAGATGGCAGGAAAACCTCGGTTCTGGACGGGAGAGCAGGAATCTGAATGTGCTGACCGCTGCCTGAGGATCATGTGACCACAGATCCAGTAAAAGCTGAACGTGTTTCAGGATGTTTTGCCGACTGTCCGTGCTGATGCTGCTGGCGGCCTCGGCTCTGGCCCGCCTGGACCTGAGCCTCCTGGACGGCCAGTGGAACGAGTGGAAGCAGACGCACAAGAGGGAGTACGGCAGCCAGGTGAGCACCAACGCAGGGGAGGTGGAGGAAGAACCCAACCTTTGAGCTCAATGTCCTGGTTCGGATCAGGGAGTTTTTCAACCTCCTTTTCCAAACGAGCTGGCCGGTCTTTGAATTCTATTTTATGTGTGAAGTCCTCAGGACTCTCAGCTTCTCTCCGTCCATTAACATGGATGGAAAAGCCGACTGGAACAGCTGGAAACAGCTGCGGTTGCAGGAGCCTCCTGCTGCCGTCTGATTGGTGGACGCACACAGCTTCTGGTAGCCCTGACGATGCATTTTCAGCAGCAAAACAAATTCCTCGGGGGGGAATCAGAGTCGTAAAACACACATTTACTTCCTGGTGTTGACCAGGCGGGCTTGGTGACGCTCTGTAGGAGCTCCATCTCCATAAAACTGAGTCTGGACTGGGAGAACTGGTAATCTGAGTCTGGCTGCTCCAGCTCTGCTGTCGGAGGCTGGAGCACAGAGGAAGAACAGCTTCCATGCCCGTGATCTTCCTCATCCTGGGCCAGAGAACCAGCAAGCTCTAAACATCCCAGTAAAGCACCTTTTCAATTCTTTTTTTCCTGATTTTTTTCTAAATTCAGCTTGTTTGATGTTAAACCAGATAAAAAAGAAGTTTCCATCCGTCGCTCCGGCCCAACATCTGTCTGCCCCCAGACCTCACCTGGGGCCAGAGGCCAGCGCTCCTCAGCTGTGTGTGTGTGTGTGTGTGTGTGTGTGTGTGTGTGTGTGTGTGTGTGTGTGTGTGTGTGTGTGTGTGTGTGTGTGTGTGTGTGATATTCTTGCGGTGAGAACCAGCCGGAAACGTTTGCCTGACTGACCCAGATTCATTGATTTGGGGTCTGTTTGTCTCAGAATGAAGAGGCGATCCGCAGGGCCGTCTGGGAGAAGAACATGCACGTGATCGACGCGCACAACCAGGAGGCGGCGCTGGGGATGCACTCGTACGAGCTGGGGATGAACCACCTGGGCGACATGGTGAGCTCTGGTCCTCCTCACTGTGATGGAAGGCTGCTTGTTCTGGAAACATCTGTCCACGTTTTGAACCTCATACGCGTCAGCAGAGGTGAGTGCAGCCGTGCACGTGTCCGCTGACATGTCGACTGTCCACGCAGACATCAGAGGAGGTGCTGGAGAAGATGACGGGCCTGCTCGTCCCCATGGTCGACCAGCGCAACGCCACCATGACGCTCAACAACAGCGTCCAGAAGCTTCCCAGATGTCTGGACTACCGTAAGAAGGGCATTGTGACGGAGGTGAAGAACCAGGTGAGACGTTCTTCTCATCCCAGCAGAGGATGGGAGTCAATAAGAATTCAGCGTTGCGTTTCTATGACAACAGATCAGTCGGAACAGAGACCTCAACAGAAAGGGTTCATAAAAGTCTCAGGTTGGTTCACTAAAGCAGGAAGTGAGAGCAGAAGGTCATGTGATCCAGATCAAACAATGATGCACTTTGGGAACGCTAACAATGAGGACAGACGGACTGAGGAATGTGGTCACCGTGGAAACACAACGGGCCCAACATGTTAGAACAAAGAGACGTTCTTCGTGAGGAGCCACTCCCAGGTCAAAGCTCTTTCCTGATCGAGCTCAAACTGGGTTTGTTTACCATAATTAGGCACTAAGACGAGGAGACAGATGGGCTTTAAGAATGTAAACAGGAAGTTAGGAATATGGCGTGCATCTGCGTCCTGAGCCAGCAGGCAGATTAGAACGATCAGCTGTTATCTAATAACAGCTGATTCTGGATCAGCTGAGGTACTTTTCATTAAAAAAAACAAAAAAACAACACACACACAACCTTCCACTTCATCAGTCAGAGGTCTGGATCCAGGATATTTTGGTCCCATGATGTACACATTTATATAATCCCCTTCACACAAACACTTTCCTCTTGCAGGGTCTGGATTTACTTCTGGATTTTATTGACTTTAAATTGAGAAATTTCCGCAAGGTTTGGCAAATTAAAATGATGCTGACGGCCTTTTGGCACTAAAACATTCACATCAGCTGATCTGAAACGACGGTCTGAAAACACTTTTATTGACTCCAGATGCTTTAATGGGGAGGTTTTACGTGTTTCTGGGTTGCTCGTTACTGCCCCCTGGTGGACAGCTGTCGAACTGCGGCCATGAATGAGACATGTTTTGTTTGTTTGCATCAATAATGCAACAGAGTCCACTCTGCATGCTAACAGCACTGCTTCCTCCTCCTCTTCTTCACTCCCCCTCTTAAATCAGCTCTAATTCGTATTTATTTATGTTTAAGAGCAGTAACGACAATTTTGCCTGCATACTTCTACCACAGTCTTTATTTACAGTAAATTCTTAGCTTCAAGGCTGTATTTAATATATATAATATTTAATAATATGCAGCCAAACCAAAAGAGATGCACGCTGGTCATTAATAAATGTTATACTGTGAAACGCTGCCCTCTTGTGGAGACGCCGGAGAAGACAAGATGTAAAGGGATTAGTTACCAAAAGTAAATAAATTTGTTTCATTTACAATCACATCAGTCCCAAACAGCCAGAGTTTTAGTAAAGTTGCACAAACTTGAAATATATGTAAATTTACTTGTGTTTTGGGTCTCTTCTTGCTCTCCTGCAGTTGTTAGCTGATAGCAGGATTTAGCTTGGAGCTCTCCCACAGACCACCGCCTGACTGTATCTCTCCTGTCCTCATGTCTTCAGGGTTCTTGTGGCTCCTGCTGGGCCTTTAGCTCTGCCGGAGCTCTCGAGGGCATGCTGGCTAAAAAGACAGGCAAGCTGGTGGACCTCAGCCCCCAGAACCTGGTGGACTGCGTCAAAGAGAACGACGGCTGCGGAGGCGGATACATGACCAACGCCTTCAACTACGTGGCCAAGAACAAAGGCATCGACTCTGAGGCAGCTTACCCGTACGTCGGAGAGGTACGAGATCCTCAGTTCCACCTGCTCATGCCCAGGATTGTGAACCATGTCACATGATCAGTGCAAACCAGGCCCTGAAGATTAGTTGAATCAACAGTATTATTTTAATAAACAACACCCAGCAAAGCTAAGCTAAGGTGGTTCCTTCCTGTGGATCGCCCTGTACGAGCACATGACCAGTTTCGGTCTCACACTTCCAGTCAAGGTTGAATGACACAACAAACCTACAAGAACAGACAGAAATAGCAGCGGTTTGACCGCCTGATGTCACACAGAAATAAAGAGACCAGAAGCAATTTAGCAGAAATGTTGCGGTGGGAACTCTCTGCTGGTTTCCTCTTTTTCATAAGAAGGAAGTATGTGTGATGAAATGTGTCACATGACAGTGAAACCAGAGCTAACCAAGCTAGCTGTCTTTAGCTTGGTTAAAGGGTTTAAGTCGGACATCAACAGCCTGTAAACATCAGCTTATACTTGTGGTTCTTGAACTCATGAATGTGGGAAACATGCCGCTTTAGTAGCTATGCTAACAACTTGTTTTAATTGCTTTTTTGCTGTACGTGTTGCGTTCAGGAACAGCCCTGCCAGTACAGGGAGGCGGGCAAAGCGGCCGAGTGCAGGAGGTACGAGGAGGTTCCGCAGGGTAACGAGAAGCTGTTGGCCTACGCCTTGTTCAAACACGGGCCGGTCGCCATTGGGATCGACGCCACCTTGTCCACCTTCCAGCTCTACAGTAAAGGTCAGAGACCTCAAAGCTTAACTGGTGGTTACAGGTTGAAAAGACGTCAACGGTCCCTGAACGCAGCTCCTCTACCTCAGGTGTTTACTACGACGCCAACTGTAACCCAGAAGACATCAACCACGCCGTGCTGTTGGTGGGCTACGGCGTGAGCAGCAAGGGGCAGCAGTACTGGATTGTGAAGAACAGGTGAGTCAGGGTTCAGGTTCGGGTTGGGGGTGTCGAACTTTCCCTCCCCGTCATCGTCTTTTGTCTTTCCTGGCAGCTGGGGCACGGACTGGGGCAAGGGGGGGTACATCCTGATGGCTCGCAACCGTGGCAACCTGTGTGGCATCGCCAACCTGGCTAGCTACCCGCTCATGTGAGGAGGAGGAGGAGCGAGGGATGAAGAGGCTCGTGCTGCTGACAGAAGCCTCCAGACAGGACAGGAAGTCAGATCAGAGATCTGAGGCGAAGCCGAGGCGGGACATTCGGAGACGGTTCCTGTCCTGAGTCGTTTAAGCACTTTTTAATGATTTTATGAGTCTCTGGCGAGGCTTAACGCCACCGTTTAAAGGGTTTTTGATAAACTTTTTAGTTCTTGTAGCTTTAATTCATGTTGTCCTTTTCCTGTCGTTCCATTCAGCACTTTCTACAATCAAATCTGTTTCCTAAGAGGCTGGATTAAAGACTTAATTTACAGCTGAATTTGTTTGCCTGTTTGTGTGATCTGGCGCCCTCTAGTGTTCAAAGTAGACCCTTGTCCTTCAAAGGTCCTCTTTATTCTAGGCCAGTGGTCCCCAAACCCCGGGATCAATTGGTACCGGGCCGCTGGCCGCCCAAGAAATACGGTAATTACCGTATTTTCCGCGCTATAAGGCGCAATTAAAAGCCATCAATTTTCTCAAAAATCGATGGTGCGCCTTTTAACCCGGTGCGCCTTATGTTTGCGCTGAGTAACTGGCAGCGATAAACCGGTTAGAGAACTAGCTACAGGTACACCTACCTCCACCACGCCCCCGGCAGGTAGGTCTATACTGTCCCGGTATGCTGTCCCGAAGGACCCCCGAAAATGGCACCAGCAAAGAGACATGCTTACGAGGCACAATTCAAACTACAGCCTATCAGTTACGCGGTTGTAAATGGGAATAGAGCAGCCGCGAGAGAATTCAATCTACGTCATCCCGTCACCGCGATTAAAAGGTTGGGGACCACTGTTCTAGGCTACTGTAGGAACATGTAAAGTAATATCTATTTACTCAATAATGACTGAGCGTAAACAGAGATTAGAAGCTCCTTTTTCCGTGTGAGCTGCTGCAGCTGGACGTGTGGAGACTTGTTAAAAAAATTTCATGTGAACAATAAGCAGAAGTGTGGAGTGAAGGAGATAAGAAAACAGTTTCAGAATTTCACATCTGACCACAAACATGTTTAGACGTGTGAAAACAGGCAGATGACTTTAAAATGATCCCAGATCAGTTCAGAAAGTAGCAGAGGTGACAAAAGCTCCACAGCTCTGACTTCTTTGACCTCCTCCAGCTGTTTATTCATCCCTCCATCAAACACCTGCACACATCTGGCAACCGGCCACGCAGCACTGCGACCTCCTGACCTTCCATCCAGCCTTCTGCCAGGTCAAACTTTACCTTTTGACCCGCGATTCCTTCCAACTGGCTTGGAAAGGTGACGACTCCTGATGCTGAACACAAACACTTTTAGTGACCTCTGGCCTCTACAACATGATCAAGAATCACTTCCAGGCATGAAAACAAAATAAAAAAAATGGAGGGGCTTTCTTTCTCCTGACTCAGGTGTGTCTGAAGTCTCACTTTAGTTTTTGCAATATTTACTCCTGCAGTTCACGCCCCCGCCGCCAGGGGCGGCAGAAACACCACCTAGATGATGAAAGGATGGTTTAAAAACTTCTAAAATCATCACTTTGCGGGTTTCTGCCTGTGAAGGTCAGAAACTTGCAGAAAACGTCCTCAAGTTTGTGTCACGCGCTCTCAGGTGCGTCCGACGCACACGCGTCAGTGGCAGTTGTGCTTTGTGAAAGAGGTGTGACGGCTCACATGACAACCCCCCTTAAATCAGAAGCAGGAAACTAAAATCTGCAGGGATTGTGGAGCAGCAGTGATGAGCGCAAACGCAGGTAAACCGATCACGTTCACACTGAGATATTGGGATTTTTATGGGTTTCTGTTTAAAGATGAGAGTTTTTAAAGATGAGAAAAACCTGAACTTGTGCTTGCTTTTAGTTTCGTTTTGATTGATTATTTACACCTGATTTTTTTCTGATCAGATCTGATATAATAAATAAGAAACAACAACTTTAAAACACTTCTTCACCTTTAACGGAACATCTGTAGATCGAATTGGGGTTTGGTCTAAACTCACATTGTTACTTCTTTGCACCTTTTTAATTTTATTTTTTGGTTTCTTCTTTCTGGTTTTCTTATTTGAAATTGCAGTTATTGTTGAGCTACAGAGAAAACTTAAATGTGGTTAAAAGAAGCATAAAAGCATCTGGAGATGGAGCCGAACCATAAAATGTGAAATCATCTGAGGCACTGCGTGTGTGCGTGCGTGTGTTACGTCTTTCATTCTGTAAATATGCTGATGCACAGGTTATTATTGCTACCACGGAAACATAAAAAAAATAAATAAATAAAATCAGGGTGTGCTCATTAAACTGGCTTTTTGTCAACTGTGGTTAATAAATACAGTTTCCTGTCAGGTTAGGCCAACAGGTGTGTAGAAACACACCTGGCGACTCATTCACCATGAAAGATTTTATTCTGTTCATCTCCGTGGTTGAAGAGGCGGAGCTATGGTTACAGCTTCGCTGTCATTGGCTGATGGATGGCGGGGCGGGGTCTATTCTGTGACATAGCCAACAAGTTAGCAGGAAGATGGATTATTGAGTTGTTTACTGGGAAATGACCTGAACCCTTCCAGGGAAGTCAAACTGGTTCCACAAACAGCCTTGTGACTGCAGGTTTTTGTGCCAACCAAGCGATAGCACACCACACAAGTTATGAAATCAACTGATCCCAGTCTTCAGACAGCTGATTGGCCAAACCGTGTATGCTTGATTGGTTGGACGAAAACCCTGCAGCCACACGGCCCTTTCTGGAATCAGTTTGACATCCCTGAAGTTCAGACTGTGAGGCCGACAAACCCGCAGCTGGGTGTTTAGTAAATGTTCACCGTCAGTTTGTTCTCAGTTTAAAACCTAAACTGGAATTAATTCAGTTCTTTACTTAAGCTTCTCACAACAAAAATCACAAGATAAAATCAACCTCGAAATGTTAAATGTAACATTTTCTTCCATCTGCTGCTAAAATAAAAACAAAAACGATCCTGCCTTCATAAAAAAGTGGTTATAAATGAAAGTAAAACTATCTCTGAACTCAGTAAACATGCTCCAGTGGGTGTGTCTCATGTCATGTGACCTCTGTCCTCAGGTCTGGTGTTGGGAGCCTTGCTGTTGGGCTCGCTGTGCGCCAGCACGGCGGCCACATTTGACAGCACTCTGGACGTCCACTGGGAGCTGTGGAAGAAGACGCACAACAAGTTGTACTCGTCAGAGGTACGCCGCTAACGCACGCCTGCATGTAAACGTGGCGAGCTTTCTGCTCGTCAGGCCAAAATCCATATGCATGAAGCTTGGCCGTGTGCAGCCGCTGACCTCGTGCACTCTCTGTTCCGTCTGGAGGTGGAGGAGGGGAGCCACAGGAAGCTGTGGGAGAGCAACCTGAGGCTGATTAACATCCACAACCTGGAGGCCTCGATGGGACTTCACACCTACGAGCTGGGCATGAACCACATGGGAGACTTGGTGAGAGCAGAGATGTTGATTTGTGATTATGATTTTCCTTCATCAGCGGTGACTTTTGAGCTCAGCAGCACGTGTTTCTGCTCAGTTTATCTGACTTTAAACTGGAACCTGTTCCCTCAGTGTCAAGAAGAGATCCTGCCGTGTGCGACCAAGCTCAATCCCCTCTCCGACCACCAGGAGGAGCTGTCCTACTTTGAGATCTCAGGGGAATGCGATTTACCGCAGACGGTGGACTGGAGGGACAAAGGTTGGGTCACCAGCGTGAAGGCACAGGTGAGAAAACACACACACAAAAAAATCTTTATTCGGCAAAGCAGAAGCAAATAATTAATTCAAATTTTTATTTGTTGATTTATTTGGATGAACAATAAAGAGGAAAAGTAGCTTTCAGCTGTCATGATAATGTGAAAACAAACCCTCCTTATTTATTAGTATATTATTTATTAAGTTATTTCAGTCTGAAATAAACTAAACCCTTTAGTGCAGGTAGTTTCTGCGGTTTTTAGAGGAAAAATCCAGGAAAAGTTGCATCAATATTGATCTCTCTTCTGTGCAAAACATTAACTTTAATTGAGGATCCAGTAAAACTCCCATGAGTCCACAGAGTTCTTTCACCTCCTCGACTCGCGGAAATGCTGAACCTCGAAGCAACGGTGGGATCTGCTTTGACCGCAGGGCTCCTGTAGATCCTGCTGGGCCTTCAGCGCTGCAGGGGGCCCTGACCAAGGGGAGGCTGGTCGACCTGAGCCCCCAGAACCTGGTGGACTGTACACGCGAATACGGAAACTACGGCTGCGACGGCGGCTACATGGACAGAGCCTTCCAGTACGTCATCACCAACAAGGGCATCAACTCGGAGGCGTCGTATCCCTACACAGGACAGGTGAGCGATGTGACGCCGTCCAGTTCTTTTACATTGGTTGGTTCATGTTTGATTGACAGATGATGAGGATTCAGTCGAGATTTTAATTTTCTGGAGTCAAATTTCGGTTCAAATCAGAGCGTGAAACTAAGTTCAGACCAGAGCGCAGAGACGCTGGACAGACTACCAGAACTCCCAGAACACTGGATTTTAGTTGTTTTAGGAAAAATGACCTGAACCCTTCAGACATTAGCTCGTCTTTAAAGGGTGTTTTCCACAAATGTTCACCGTCAGTTTGTTCGGAAAAGTTTAAAACCTTAACTGGAATGAATTCAGTTCTTTATTTAAGCTGCCTAGAACAAAAATCACAAGATAAAATCAACCTCTAAATGTTAAATGTAGCATTTTCTTCTGTCTGCTGCTAAAAGAACAAATAAAACATCCTGCATTTATAAAACATGGCTATAAATTTGAGTAAATTAGAGCGTAGAGATGCTCTCCCCTGATTGGATCATCATCTTCAGGTGTGAAGAGCAGCTGCTGATGGCCGGCAGCTGTGTTACCGACCAGCAGAGGTTTAAAAAACAGCAGAGCTTCAGCTGGTGCTGCAGCTCCATGTCCACATGGCTTTGATGTTTACAGTCAGGCTCTGACTCCAGATCAGTTTCATCACGTCCTGTCATGAGCCCACCTGCAGCTCACACACTCTCAGTGTTGAAACCAGAAACGCCCAGTTCCAGCCCAACTCTGGTTCCAGACCCGTCTGTCTGTATTTCAGGACGGCCAGTGTCGCTACAATCCAGCGTTCCGCGCCGCCCACTGCTCCCAGTACTTGTTAGTGCATCGGGGAGACGAAAACGCTCTGAAGCAGGCGGTCGCCACCATCGGACCAATTTCGGTCTACATCGACGCATCGCGACCAAAATTCCAATTCTACCGAAGCGGTGGGTTACATCGGCAGCGTGGGTTTTTATCTGTACACGGAGGCGGGGTCACGGGAGGCTGACGTGTTGTTTATTTGTGACTCCGCCCATTTCAGGGGTGTACGACGACCCCGGCTGCAGCCAGACCATCAACCACGCGGTGTTAGTTGTTGGCTACGGTACGCTCAACGGACAAGACTATTGGCTGGTGAAGAACAGGTGAGGCCGGAGCGCACGCACGCGGCTGCTCGTTAAGTTCTGACTGTCCTGTTGGGATTTTCAGCTGATGCTAACAGAGGGTGTGTTTGCAGCTGGGGAGTTCAGTTTGGCGACCAAGGTTACATCAAGATGGCGCGCAACAAGAACGACCAGTGCGGCATCGCTCAGTTCCCCTGCTTCCCTGTCATGTGACCGCAGACGGGCCGACACACTTCTTGTGATTCAAGAATTTGATGCTGGTTTAATCTGATTTTAATACTTTTTGTCAACATGAAAGATGATATGGGGGACTTTAAAACTACAGTTAATGCTGCGTGTGTGAGTGTGTGTGTGAGTGTGTGTGTATCTGTGAAAAGATGGCCCAGGATGTTGGTAATTTAGCTTTCACATGTTTGCATGGAGCGAACACCAAATTCAATGTGTGGATCTTTTCTACGTGTCTCTGTCCTGATGTAATGTCATCGTCTGTACAGAACTCTAAGTCTCTTAATTAGCTGTTCTTAGGGGTAAATGTGCACAAAAAAACAGCAATGAGGTTGTGGTTTCACAGTAGCGCCAACATGGCTGCGCTACACAAGTGTGTGTGTTTTTATTTCTGTGATTTAAACATTTACGGGTAACTTCCAGTAGGTCTTTCTCCTAGATTTTGTTAGCTAGAATCAGCATAAGGTTCAGTTCAGCAACCCGACACTTCAGAGAGACTTCTCTCCAGTCAGCTGACCTATGCGTTTTATTTTTATGATTTAAACATTAATGGATCACTTCCAGTCCTGCTTCCTGTAAGAAATGAATAAAAATCTGGACCTAAAGAGGATCAGCTTGTTTGTTTCCTATTTCAGCATCAGAAGCATAAAGGCTAAAATGACACCTCTTAATTGAGGGGGCGTGACACCTCTGAGTCAAATCATCGCTGCACCCCCAACTATACAAGCGGGACCTCGCGTCCCGCCGGCGTATCTCTCTGGGTTTCGCCCCTCTCCGTCTCAAAGGGCCGATCGACTTTGGTTTGGAAAAATGCTTCATAAAATCATCTAGAACGGCTGGTTCCGTCACTCCATCCCATCACCAGGAGGACATTTATGACCGTTGGTCTCTGCTCAGACCAGTCCATGTGCCCCCTCCTCCCTCCCCGCAGCGCCTCCGCAGGAGGAGGCACGTAAGAAATTACTGTCTGCCAGGTTCCTGGACTGGATGGCCTGAGGAGAATGCCGGTCTTTACACTTTAGATTCTGTGGTAAAGAATGTTGGAAAGTCCGAGCCAGGGATGCACGATCCACTTGATTTTATCACTGCACTTGAAGACTGGGTCCAAGTCCACAGACTGACTGATTTTGACACTTGTGTTGTCCTGAGTATGTGTCTTCCTAAGACATTGTCAAGAGCATTGCCAGAGAGAGTGAGAAATAAGATGGGAAATGAACAGGAAAGGAAGAGGTTCCTGCTGGAGGTTTTGGGACTTGACAGTTTTTGTCCCGAGAAGCTTGCAGAAGGTGTGATGAAGAAGGGAGAGCACACAGTAGCGTTTGCAGAAAGGTTTTGAGAAGGTTTTAAGACTTATGGAGGGTTCCCTCATATGACAACACAGGAAACTCCCTTTAAGAGAGCTCTTATTAATGCGTCCTTGATGAAATGACAGAGGACTATAATGTACAAGCATTGCAAAAGAAACATCTGGCTGCAGCTGTCGGAAGCAAATTCCAACAGAATAGCAACAAGAAAAGCATGTTGAAAAATGAAGAGCATCAGAATAAGGGAAGAGGGGACAGGCCGCCACCTTATAACCCAGACAGTGTTGTGTGCTACACATGCAATAGAGGCAGACATGTTTCAAGGGAATGTAAGGCAGGTAGAGAAACAGGCCTGAGGCCTTCTCCCAATTCTGAGTATAAGCAGGAGCTTGTTGACATGAGGGCAACCGTGGCGGGCCATTGTGAAGCCAGCTTCCAAGTCCTTTTCCTTTTCAGCATAGGGATCACAGGCCTCCGTGATTCCTGTAGCACCTTTGAGATGTGATAACTGTGGTTGGCCAATTGTAAACATTGCTGTTGGAGGCTGATGCAATGACTGCAATATGGTCTGTCCATAAACCGGATGGCCCATGGAGACTGTGCGGAGACTACTGGGAGTTGAACAAATGTACTCCTGTATGTGCGCCAGTAGTTGCTACTACACCTGATGTTTTGGCTTCTCTCTTGCCTGAAGCAAACTACTACTCTGCCTTGGATGTATCGAATGGTTTTTGGTCTATACCATTGGACCCTGATTGCCACTATACATTTGCCTTTCAGTTCAAAAGCATAAAAACAAGCAGATCATTAATGCTTCTCTGTAAATAATTGTATATAATAGTGCTTTAATGGGAAAATAGGGAGTGGGGAATCTTAACCGTCTGTCTCCCAAATAAGATTTCAGGAAACAGGTACCTAAATCACAACAAGTGAGACCCCAAAAAAGATGTGGCAGTGGGTCCTTGCAGGCTTCCTTCCTGTGGCAGTGAGATGCAGATGTCCTGAAGTACAATCTGCAGCCCAGTCCGGGGTACTGACCAGACCATACCCGGGAGTGCTGTCAACAATATCCAGTGGGTCGATATCCCAGTCCTGGTTAACCTGACGGCATGGTCCCCTGACATTGATGAGAAATGTAACCACACAGGAGTGAGCGGAATAAACAAAGATCTCCTGACTACTGCTCTCCTGAAGTATCATAGGGCTGTTTCAAATGGCTCACCTGAGGTAGGAAGTTCCTACTGTAGGAACTCATGCACTAATATCTATATAATCAATAATTACTGAGCATAAACAGATTAGAAGCTCTTATTTGTGTCTGAGCTGCTGCAGCTGGACGTGTGGAGACTTGGTGGTTTCTCTTTCAACAGAAAATTTGCTAAAAAAAACATTTCATGTGAGCAATAAGCAGAAGTGTGGAGTGACGGAGGGAAGAAACAGTTTCAGAATTTCAGAATTTTAGCACATCCGACCACAAACGTCAGACGAGTGAAAACACACAGACGACTTTAAAATGATCCCAGATCAGTTCAGAAAGCAGCAGAGGTGACTTCTTTGACCTCCTCCAGCTGTTTATTCATCCCTCCATCAAACACCTGCACACATCTGGCAACTGGCCACGCAGCGCTGCGACCTCCTGACCTTCCATCCAGCCTTCTGCCAGGTCAAACTCTACCTTTTGACCCGCGATTCCTTCCAACTGGCTTGGAAAGGTGACGACTCCTGATGCTGAACACAAACACTTTGAGTGACCTCTGGCCTCTACAACATGATCAAGAATCACTTCCAGGCATGAAAACAAAATAAAAAAAAGGAGGGGCTTTCTTTCTCCTGACTCAGGTCTGAAACCTTTCGTTCATTTTTGGAAGATTTACTCCTGCAGTTCATGTCCCCGCCGCCAGGGGCGGCAGAAACACCACCTAGATGCTGAAAGGATGGTTTAAAAACGTCTAAAATCATCACCTTTTGCTGCTCGGCGGAGTTTCTCTGCTCAGGTTTGCGGGTTTCTGCCTGTGAAGGTCAGAAACCTGAAGAAAACGTCCTCAAGTTTGTGTCACGCGCTCTCAGGTGCGTCCGACGCACACGCGGCAGTTGTGCGTTAAGGAAGCGATGCGACGGCTCACGTGACAGCCC
>BJFM01002253.1:0-15037 GCA_016586285.1 Arothron firmamentum | reverse complement strand
GTGATTAAACCAACTCTTAGCGCGTGTTCTGAAACTGAAAACTCTGAGTTTATCAGATGCTGAAAATTCAGAGTTTGGCAAGCCTGAGATTAGCTTGGAACTCCGAGTTTTGAAATCCCACTTTCTGAAACGGACCCCTGGTCTGGGGAGAACTGGCCCACAATTCACTGCCCACCTCTGCCACCGGCCTCACCCCCTTCAAGTGCGTCTTTGGTTAGGACCTCCCCATGTTCGCTGATCTTGAATCAGAAGCCTCGGTCCTGTCAGAAGCGCTGGTCCGCCGCTGTCACTGTATTTGGGGAGCCGCCCAGCAGTTGCTGGGCCGACAGAGAGAGCGGATCAAAAAGGCGGCTGATCGAAGTAGAAGTCCCACCCCGGAGTATCAGCCGGGACAGAAAATGTGGTTATCGGCTCGCAACCCAGCTTTTGGTGGACTAGGAAGGTTACGGCTCTGAAGAGGGGTGGGTCCCCTCTCGTTTTATCCTGGATAAGTCGCTAATAGAGGACTTTTATAAAGACCATCAAGATCAGTCTGTCTTGTTATTTCCTGTTTTATTTTGAAAAGGTCCTCACTCTCCTCTCGTTTCAGGTCACCTGCCCTTCCTCATGTGTCGTCAGTGTCACCCCTGATTCCTGATTGGGTCCACCTGTTTCCCATAACCCTCATGTGTGAAATAGTCTGCGACTCCCCTCTCTTGTGCCAAAGTGTCTCGTTTTGCTGTGCGTTCAAGCCTTGTCTTTTCTCAGCCTAGTGATTGTATGATTCTTGTCAAGTGTATTTTTCCTCCCGTTTAGAGCGATTTAATTTGTACTTTCATAGTCGTAGGATTTTCCTCCTGTTGGAGCATCTTGATTTGCACTTTTGTAGTTGTAGCTTTTTCCTCCCATTGAAGCATTTTGATTTGTACATTTGTAGTCATAGGTTTTTCCTTCTGTCTGGAGTATTTAGATTTGTATTTATTACTCTTGGTTTTTCCCTCCGGAAGGAGCGATTTTTTGTTAAATAAAATCCTTTGCTCTCCACATCCGAGTCCTGCTCCCAGCACATTCTGTCAGTTTTCAGATACTTGTGAAAGACATATTATAGAGGCAGGGTATTTTTTTACAGCATAACAATAAAGAGATTGGTGGACTGAAACTGGGAACTGTCAATAAAAGGAGCTTATATACATAAAATTATTTTGATGTAATGTATAGGCATACACACATCTTCCATCTTATAAATGTCTGCAATGTTTATACAGTATATTTCCTTTTGTGCTTTGCAGAATGACTCAATCAAAAAAAGGAGATATAGCAGCCTCCAAGCTTTAGCAGTGCATCCTAATGAAGACCTTCCGAGAGGACTGTAAAGTCATTTATGCTGTATGTCGAGCATGTATAGCATATCTGACTAATAAAGCTGACTTTGATTTTTAAAGGAGAGGTGTAGAACTTTTTCTCAAATAAAGTAGATATACAAATAAAGATTATAAGTTAAAGAAAAAACATCTTTGTAGCAGTTATGTTCAGGATTGTGGTTTTTATGTAGGACCCAGACGCAGACACGGGGAGGCAGGTCGAGAGCAAAAACAACCCCCTTATTGGGCGTACAAAATGGCAAAACAGAAAGCGTTCCCAAAAGAGGAAGAACTGACCAAACACCAAGTCCAATAAGTCCAAATACTCCAAAATGGAGGTTCCTTTGCGGAGTGTCCAGAAGCCAGAACAAAGAGAGTCATCAGGGGAAAAACATGGCGTCTTGGGACAGACAGCTAACTCACTTTAGAGTTGAAATCCAAGACCCACGGGAAACAAAGAGGTTCAGTTCTGGCAGCACTCAGCAGGCAAGGGAGAACAGTCATGGGAACGGGAACGTGAGCGATTGCAACTGCAACAGCAACTAACAATCCAGCAGTGAGCACAAGCTGCCAGCGTCCCTAAATCAGTCATCAACGAGCTGATAAGCGGCAGGTGTGCGCTCACTGCTGGACCCATGGAAACAGCACTCTCTCTGGAGAGGACCAAGAATACATCATCTACAAAGGAGGGGGCCAGCAAGCTGTATCCTAACAAGTTAAGGTGAATAGTAAGAAGGTGCATGTGTCATGAGTTGTGTGCTTTCAGCCAAACGTTCTGTTTGTTGTTTTAAAACGGTTTATTTAAGAATCTTTTCCCTTTTTTGTCTGCTTTTAGAGCGAGACCTCTGATGAAACGACTACAGAAATGGAACAGATGGTCATTGGCATCCATGTGATCAAAAAACCTTTTGGTTTTATCTGAAAATGCCTTGTTTTGACACGAAATAAAAGTGCTGTTCTGAGAAATGTTTTTTCCCCCATCCTCCTTAACAGCTTTTTTGCATATCATTAGGCATTCATTCGACAAACTAAACTCAATTAAGAGTAACTTAACTACCTGAAGTTACCCTTACTCAATAACCTAGTATTCACTGAACGTAACCATATCACGTAAGTTTAGTGTAAGCTTTATACTTAATAAAGAAGTAATTCAGTTAAGTTCCAGGTACTTAAGTTATCGTTGTAAAATATACTTAAATATATTGAGTAGATTATATTAAACCTAGTTCATTAACACCTACTTGACAGAGTTAGTGGAACCACTTGACATAATATTTTTAAGTAAACCAAACACATCTTTTTTTTTTTGGAGTAGAATGCAGAATTTTGTACCCAGTATGTTGCAATTCAAGAACATAGACAAAAACTCACTCACTAACTCTTTCTCTCTTTCACACACACACACACACACACACACACACACACACACACACACACACACACACACTTTTAGTTTAACCTTTCAACTTGAAAAAATATAAGTGCATTAAAAGCTTATATTGATTATTAGAAACCCCTGCACCCGTCGCTACATGTGTGCTCAGACCTGATGTGGCAAGTTCATGTGAACTGCACCAATATTATACTTAAAAAGTATGTTTCATAGCCTTTATATGTAAAAATTATTGAAAAAACTTCACAAGTACAAAAAAAAAAAAAAGCATCGGTTCTGAGTTGCATAAAAATGCAGCCCACACACATAAACAATGATTCTTCACAGACAATTCAAGGTTACCATAATTAACTGAAATAGACTGGACTGTGGGAGAAAAACATGAGAACCTGAGAGAAATTGCAGAGACACAGGAGAGCATGCCATCTCCACAGAAAAGACCTGATCTAGCTGGGAATCAAACCCCTGCCATCTACACTTGATTAAAGTAAATGATAATAAATAATTACCATATTTTCAGGACTATAAGCAGCTACTTTTTCCCATGCTTTGAACCCTGTGCTCTATACACCGATGTAGCTTAACTATGGATTTTTCTGGGCTAATGGCCTTCAGGGGGGCGCTCTAACAGGAATTGCAAAAGACAGATGGAAAAGATGACGCAAAGAAGATGCAACTTTTAACAATCATTTTGTGTGTCATGCACACACCCTCATCATGGAAAACGCAAAGAAATGCATATGATGCAGGTTTTAAGTTGAAAGTCGTCAACCTGGTTATCCAGGAAGGAAATAGAACTTCTGCAGTAAGCTTGGTGCTAATGAATCAATGGTGAGATGTTGGAGATGGCAGCGTGAAGAACTGACTCATGCAAAAAGACAATAAAGTTATTTAGAGGTAATAAAAGTAGATGGCCTGAATTTGAAAATGCTCCTGAGGACTGGGTGAACACACAGAGAGCAGATGGCCAAGGTGTATCCACCGTGCAGATCCGACTGAAATGAAATGGAAGTGAGAATGGATGGAATTTTTCTGAGGCTTTTCACCTCTAACATTGAAGAATAGGACTTTAGTGATTTCAGTGCAGAGGAGAAAGATGAATAAAGCATTGATGACTTTTCTATTTTGTTTAATCAGCCGTTTTATTGCCGTGTTACAGGCACTGCTTGGAGACAATCAGTTAAGGTATATAAATAAAATTTTACGATATATTTCTGTTTAAATATCTCATTTTTCAAAGTGGATATATGTGGCTTATAGGCCGGTGGTGCCTATATATGAAAAAAGATCTTTTTCTTTTAAAAATTAGTGGGTACACTCTATAGTCCAGAAATTACGGTAATTTCTCATTAACATTCATGGGGTAAAGCTCCAACACAAACCTTTGGGAAAGATATTTTATGTGGCTCAAGGAAATTACAGATGCATAATGTAAACTGGCAACCTCTAAATAGTGTATTTCCGCCTCTCAGCTGGGGATGCTGGGACTTACTCTAGTAAGCTGCCATGACCCTGATATAAGAAAAAGCCATGTGCATAATGGGGAACAAACTGCAAGGTTGCAGTTCACAAATATGTGTTAGCTAGAACAATAGGACATATTAGTATAGTACTGTATATAAATATCACATATGACTTTGTATTTTCTTTCACTTGTTTGTTTCATAGAAGTTCTTGAATAACCATGCCCTCAGATGAAGATTAAACAACTGGCATTGGCCTCTTCATTTCAACAATATTTCTACAGTGTGCACCCAGAGTTCAGTCAAAAAGAGCTCAATGCCAGTAGAAGTCACCAACATTTATTTGTGTATCAAAAGAACTTTTTTTTCACTTTTTTATGCAATGCCAGTTTCAGACAAAGACGGTATTGCTTGGGCCCAGTTTTGTTTGGCTTACCACAAAACATGTATGTCTGACCATCCTCAATCACCCTAAAACTGTATCTTTTCTCTTCACAGTTATGCTTGCACGAATGATGAATGTTTTCTTCAGACATATGTCAGCTTGTACTTTTTTTCATCTGCACCATTTAGTGCAATACCTCAGTGTAACCACCACTTGCATATTTTAAGGTGGTATTAATATTTTACCGAAATCAACCTTTTCAATAAAGCTGTAAAATCAAAATCCATGATTTTTTGAACTTATTTCATCTTTCTTTAACCAGATAAAACCCAGTAAAGTCTTGATTTCATTTCCAAAAGTGACCTGACCAAGAGGTCAGCAGCAAACATCACAAATAATTAAATAACATATAATACAATTGGGGTTTCAACAGCAAGTTAAAAATCAAGCAGAGTTAAGAAGCATGGTTAGATTGGAGATTAGATTGGAGACTTAGTGCAAATGTTATTCAGGCTTAAACAAGATCTTAAACAGGGATACTGCTCCAAAGACATACCCTGACTTTGAAATAGGATGGAGGAAAAGGCTCCAAGTGAGATAACTTCAGTCAATGTCTGATCAGACTGGAATGCATTCCACGGAGAGAATTTTTTTGCCCAATTCTGTGCTAACATGAGGAACAAACAGGTGGATGGAACAGCCAGTTTTAGTGTAAAGCCCACAGTGATGCAAAAGATGACTGCAACCAGTAACAAACCTCAGAGCACAATGATACACAGAGTTTAAAGAGTGCAGCCATTTGGCAGAACTGGACATGGATAAAATATCACTATAATTAAGCAGAGGAAGAACGGCTGCTGACACAGAAGACTTTCAAGCTCTCAGTGAGAAACACAATTTGTGTCTGTAGTAGAAACCTTTCTTTGACCAGGAGTTTGGTGACCAACCTGACAGTATGATTTCTGAAAGCGAACTCGTGATCAATAAGAAAACCCAGGCCTTTGTAAATTGAGACCTGCTCAATAGGTTCACCCTGTAATGTTAAGATAGAGGGGATATTTCCCAGCAACTCACTTTTGTTCATAAAAAAACATTAATTTTGGTTTATCTGTATTTAGGACCAATTTGACTTTTTGCAGATGAGATTAAACAACAATAAAAGCAGACTGCAAGAACTCAAAAGCCTGAATAATCAAAGTGGAAGCACAATAAATGACAGTATTGTCTGCATAAAAATGATAGGAGGATTCGACATGTTATTGCATGGACCATTAGGGTCCCAGGACTGAACCCTGAGGTACACCCTTGGAGATCTCAAGAAGGGTGGAGGAACCAGGGCATTTTCTACAGTGTTGAATGCCTTGGACAGGTCAATAAAATAAGTACACAGTATTTCTTACAGTCCAGAGTCTGGATAAAATCATCTAAAACCTATAGGGCAGCTGTAACAGTGCTGTGTCCCTTTCTAAAACTAGACTGAAAAGAAGATAAAGTGATGTTAGATCCTAAAAGCTTCTTCAGTTGATTACTTACTAGCCTTTCACAGACTTGAGCCATAATACACATTTAGAAATGGCCTGCAATTATTCACCTTTTAGTAGTGGGAGAACATAAGAAGACTTCTTCTAATGCTTCTCCCTGATCAGGGTCACAGGAAATCACAATCAATTAAGAAGAAATGTTTAGGTACACTGGCTTAATTTAAATGGCTAAAATGGAGTATTTTTGCACAGATTTACATTTGGAGACTGAAGTGGAGGTCTGAGACACTCCCATATGTGCCACCTCTAAGAACACCCCCACACCTAAAACTGCTGCTCTGCCCACAGGGGTGCAGTGTTACAAATCAAAATAATGAATTAAGACAGGCAGAGTCACATATCTTAACAAATATGGCTTTGTTTTGGCCAACAGGCATTTCAGACCTGATCCACTGAAGATGACACTTGATATTTGTGACACAGCCGATGCTCCTTACATCATGTTAATGACCTACAAAAACCAATCCCATAAGGCTTTGAGGGTTGGGTTCCTCTGCAGAGGATACTGAATCGTGCAATTTTTTTTGAATGCTTTAGGTATTTACTTAAGATTGGCATGTACTAAAATAGGCAAACCTGAAATTGAAGTATTATCTGACATTAAACAGAAAAATGGAATTACTACAAGCAAAATGAGTCAAAAAACAAATCAATATATAGGAGCTGCCATTTTCCTCTTCCACTTACCTTCCTGGTGCCTGTGGCTCAGGGTGTTCTCGCCTTTTTTCCCCATCTCGGTAAGCCCCACTGTCTGGCTGACCGTGGCTTTGTTTCTTTGGCCAGGTGATCAGTTGTACTTTTTGGTACAGTTGGGTGGCTTGTGGTGCGGTGGCGAATATCTCTCGACTTTCTGTTGCTCGCCGTGGCTTGGCTAAGTGGTATGTATATGTATGGGTTTATTTTGTTCAACAGAAAGCTTCATTCAGTCTCTTAATTTACAGTATTATCTCTCCTAGAGGCGTGGTAGATTGCTGTAGGCCTGGACCAGTTCCAACTCCCTTGGAAGCGCTACTGTTTTGTTTCTGCACTCCTTGCCAGATTTGGTTAACAGTATTTACGCTCGGTCGCAGGGCACAGCCTGTCAGCATAGTTGCCTATGACGCCTCCCAACTGCTTTTAGTTAGCCTTATTTGTGTGTGGCGTTGTTTTGGTAATTTCGTTTTGTTATGTCTTTGGTTTATTTCCTTGGTTGGCTATTTTTAAGAAGTTTTCTGCTGTTATTATTAAATTATTTTGTATTGATAAAATATTTTTTACTTTCTGCACGTCTCTTGCCCCATGGAGTTGCTGTCCTGTGTCATGGCTGCCGGTTGGCTCCGGTGTGCTTCCCTCTCCATCTCTGTCGCACGTGTCCTGCGCTCCACCTCAGCCACACCTGCATTGCTGATCGGCTGCACCGGAAGCCTGTCTGCAAATCAGCGCAGCTATTTAAGCTCCAGACTGTGTGAGAGTCTTTGTCAGATCTTTACCTCTGTGTTTTGCGTGCACAGGGTTCCTGTGTTTGTTTTCCTGACTGCCTGTGTTTGACCCTGGCTTTACCTGAGCTGATCTTATTGTGGTTTTCTGTACAAGCTTGTGTGACAGTTGAGATAGAACTAGATTTTTCTAGAGGCAAACTTCCCCCAGGTGGCGTTGTTGCATTCATTCCAATCCTCATGGCCATGCTACAATATAATGGCAGTTTTATCCACCATTACTTTTATTGCAATACATGCTGTCAAAATGCAGTTATAAATCGACACATGCACATGGCTTGTATCACAGCAGGTTTATAACAACCAAAGTTTGCCATGCACAGTTCCTGTTGCTTTCTTTATTTAGGCTCACAAAGAAAGCAACAGTTGCTCTCTTTGTGTAGGCTCACCAAGTGGCATTTATCATACACAGAAAAAAGCCAAGTGAATACTTCATCCTCTATACTTTCAGGTCACGCTTGTTCTTTACGTTCTTTCTGGCATTGTAATTGATTTGTAATATTTGATACATTGCAAAACAAAACGACACAGATTTGGTTTCGATCCCCCAGCTTATGTACATCCTACAGTGACTAGGAACCAAATGTGCCTAGCTAAGCTGAATAACATAGTCATGTGAGCCGAGCTAATTTTGTAACCTAAAATAATTAATAATGTGGTTACTGATATCTGTGCAATTTAAGTAGCACAGATATAGTTAATTACCTATAAAACTCCTCCTATCAGGCTTTGGGTGCTGGGTTCCATGAGATGGATGGATGGTCATCCATTACCACAAACAGCGGACACACTCATTTATATGCAACAGCCTGCATCACGAAGGGATCTTATATAGTGAATTACCTACAGAAACTCAGTTTTGAAGAATGGCCATGCAATTCATACAGCCTAGGTCTTTGTAAATCTATCCCTATGAAAATAAATGCTTTTCAAAAATTATTCAACTGAACCTGCATTTTAGCTTTTTTTTATTTTTAAACGTAGTCTGCCAAATAAAGCAAAATCTAAACTTGCTTCATGAAATTAGCCACAGAGCTACTTTGCCTCCACCAGCCACACTCCTGTTGATGACAGATGAGGGAGACAGCAGCAGCAATCCTGCGTAACAGGTCTTGTTTATGTGCCATTATATACTCCCATATGGCTGAAACTGTGACAATTTCCAGACTTCCTTTAACAGGAAACCGGGGAAGTAAGTATGGTTGATGCAGGGGTAAAGTCAGAGGTTCCTTTCCATAATAAGATTTGTTCCTGAGGATTTGCAGCTCTTACAATTCCTGCTCATAGGTTCTTCTCTCGTCCGTTTGATCACCAAATACGCGATTATGTTATGGTTCGGGATTAGCTTCACAGGGAGCGGCCTTGCATCCTAGATGCTTCGTTCTGCATCATAAGAAGCTTAAGTAAGAAATATGTTCAGGCTAATGGCCTTATATTTTCTCACCTTTCTAAAAAAAAAAAATCAGATTTCTTTTCCACTCCCTCTCTTTAAAAAGTTTGTCACATAGACGCAGATTTGTCAGACAGTGCAAATCCAGTTTTACTGTGTAATACGTCTGAACATGGCGGTAAAGCTTTGGCTTTAAGTCTGACTACACCGCAGGAGAGAGGCTTTGCAACAACACCAACCTGTCAGTTCAGAAGTTGGGGTATTGTCGTGGCGGGGAAATAAGGAAGGAAACTACAGTGTTGAGCTTTCTTACACAAGGATATGCACAGTCTATTCATCTAAGCCATCATTTTCCACCTGAGAATAGACATATTGTTGAACATTCTGGGAATGTGTTCCTGTATATTTGTGATCTACATTAATATATGGTCGGTCAATGTATTGGCGAGATTGGCAAGGTGGTGTTATTTTTCCATTCATACTGAACATGGTGGACTGGATGTGCACCTTAAAAATCATATGGATTTTTATCAAACGTTGTCCTCATTAAGACACCTTTTTGGTGGCTTTCACTACCTGTTTTTCCTGCATTTTCCCATGACAACATTATCCAGATTTTTTATCCTTATTAGTTCTGCATCTAATCACGAATGGCTTTGCATTTGCAAAAATTTTAATTAAACAGTTGTCAGCAATGTTGTACAACATGTGGGGAGTTACACATAACATAGTATTTTGGGTAAATCTTGTGTTAGCACTATATTATCTTGCACTTGCATGTAATTTTCCTCTTGCTTTACTTTATCTACCATGATCTTGTCATGACCTTGTCTTTTTTCGTCACAGCCATTTTCACAATCACATTTGGCATTTCATTCATGTTGCAGCTGGTCCTTAGAACATCTGGCAAGAGGACTAGTGCATTACTAATCAGCTTCTCGCTCATTGCATGCAGGTATCTGAGCCCTGTATTGTGCAAATCAAATCCAATTAAACATACAGCAAATCAACAGCAAACTGTATGGTCAGCTGGATCTGGAGAGTGGTCTATGGTAGTGCAACATCTTTTGCATTCATTCAAGCCCATTATTGTAGGAAAAAAAACCCAAAACCTTCCCCAACCCAACAACAACCTTTTTTCTGTTGCTTTCTTTGTGTCGGCTCAACATAGTGGCATTTATCCTACACGGAATTGTCAGCCCTCAATCTTTGCATGTGTCAGGCCTATAAACTGTCTTCCCAAAATGTGAAACCAAACTGAAAGAGCTTCTGGCATTGTAATCACTTTGTAACATTTGATAAAAAACAAAACGATGACTCAGTTTTTAGCTTTAATCCCCCAGCTTATGTACATCCTACAATGAGCCAAAAACACATGTGCCTAGCTAAGCTGAATAACATAGCCATGTGAGTTGAGCTAATATTGTCACCTGAAAGAACTAATAAAAATGTAGTTAGTCATATCAGTGTCATCAAGATCATACTGTAAATGAATGACTTTTCCAATATTTTATTTCTGATATCTGACCCCCTGCTCCCTGACCCTCACTCTCTGAGCCAATGTGACCATAAAAATCTAAACTGGGAGAAATTAGATAATTGCAATAATGAGATTATTGATCATTGATAAATCAATTTAGAAATGGATGATCAAAAAAAACTTTACACCTCGTTTACGGGTTTTAGTCCATTTGTTGTATTTCTTATAGAGTATGTGGTATAAGATTTATTTTTAAAACATCTGGTTTTGTCTCATTGACCGTGGCCATGTGTATGGTCTTAGCATTCGGATGTTGAGGGTTTTTATTAAACATGAAATTTGTCTCCTCTTAACCCTGAAATTAATTAAATTGCCATGTATACATACACACGGCATCAGAGGTTTTGGAGAGAAACCAAGATGTGTTAATCCAATTTCTTATCAGACAACTGGATGTAACATGTTGTTTACATGATTGCTTGAATAAGCTCAACACTCCAGAAATTGGTAAATATTATGGGTCATATAAACGGGCTCGTTGTGAGTTATCAACTATCCACTCTTGCTTTTTCATTGTCAGGGATCATAAGCTCGACACTGGTCATCTAAAATAAGGCTCATTTTCCTGGTGCACAGTTCAATAGTTTTTCCAACATCACTGCTTCATCATCATATTAAGGAAGCATAGTTTCAAAAAGTAGGTCACTGTTTCCTTGATGCTCTTCCCAGCTCATCACTCCAAATCAAAACAACATCCTCCCACAAAAGCAGCAGCCTTCTCTGCGTGCATTCTATGACTAAAGCATCAAGTGAAAGATGACAAAAGGTAGAAAAAACAGCGTGACACTTTAACTCTGGAATAACAAGGGGCATGCTTTGTTTACCTGAGTGGGCTTTTTTCTCCATACTAAGTAGGAGCGAAACAACAGGCCTAATAAGGCACACCGGAAACGTGTGCTTTATTCTCGGCTAGCAGTATTTTCTTTGGTGTTGCTTGAAATGTGTAATTAATGTGTGCAGAGTTTGTTTATGCATAGTTTTAGTTATCTGTTCTCCCGCCTTGTGTATTATTGTGTATTTTCCCCTGCACTCTCTAGAGGTTTAAATAATTGAAGTGACTTGTATTTTCTTAAAAGAGGTAAAGAAGGCCCGAGGGAATGGGTGAGTTTGAAAATACACAAGGCATGAAGTTTTATCTCCATCGTGCTTTCTTAAACACAGCTTTATACTGTTTAGATATCTTTTATCAGTTTTTAATATGGAGGTAAACACAGCAGAGAGACAGAGAGAGATTGTAACTGACATGTTTTGCAAGTCCTGATGATAAAAAGGAATAATAAACATCTGTTTTAAAAATAAATATACAGTTTTTCCTGAACCCTAAATATAGACTTGAGATTTTCCTTTTTTCAATGTTGTGAGCTGTATATTGCCGACTGCCTGTGGGGCTCTTTTCAGTACAGGAGGTAGAATGTTGGCAGAGACAGTAATTTAAATGTTACTCCGAGGCTCTACAGCATTTTGAAAGGTTAAACAGCACTTAAAACATCGGCTGTCCAAACGTTAAAAGCACAAAAATAGTGTGCCACATGAAAAGCAGGGAAAACGGATTAGCGCCCACATAAACACACTCTGAGGCAAGAGCTGGGAGTGAACACAGTGTTGATGGCTGACCAACACACTCACATCACACCTCTTGTTAATAAAACAAATGGCAAGTTAAAGAAGTCACTTGCCTGGAGTTCAGAGGGTCTTTTAAAAGGACTTGAAACATCAGATGCATTTTTTCCCTCTGTCTTCCTGCTCAACTACAATATTTTGCTACCATGCTGAATAAAATAAATAAATAAATAAAAAATGAAATAATCATTCACGTTAATTCTGATTATAGTGAATTTAATGACTTCCGTACTTCCAGTGCTATTATCTGTTTTAATTTCTTTGGAGTGACTGCAGCGACTGAATGGACTTGATCAAACTGGATAGTAAAATACAGAGTGCAGGAAACAGTCTTATCGAACATGCACATTTTTCTGATGGAACTTCATTTTACTCACCCTGTTTTCTGTTGAAGAACATCACAACAACACTGACACCACAGATGGCATTGACAAATTCACTGCTGATGGTGTGTGTATGTGCACACACTTGTGTGCCCTGATCTTTACTGACGCTTATCGTCTCAGAACACCACGGTAAACAGGACAAATTAGACCTTCACAGATTTTCGCAGACACTCACATTTTGACTGCATTTGATTTGCTTCATGGTTTTTCAGCAGTGCTGCCCCAGGCACCTGGCAGGCTCGTGAAATCTCAACATGTATGTGAATTGCATTGATTCAGCTTTCTGACACCACAGAAAGTTTATCTGCACTTGGCACTCCTCAAATATCTTTTCCTGACTTTGGTTGTTGGATTGTCATGTCACTCTCACTTATTGTATTGGATTATTCCAGTGACGTGCAGTCAGATGAGGCATGTGAGGTCATCATGAAAAGAAAAAAAAAGTAAAATGAAAAAATAAATTAAATGGTTGTGTTCATACAGTGATTTGTACTATAAAGTTATTTTCCATTTAACCTCGGTTTTATTTTATTTAGTTATTAAAATCGCAGAATTTTCACATTTACCATTCAACTACTCTGAGATCTGAAGTGAGGCAGCAGCCAGCTGAGCCTCACCGTCGATTGCGCAATGACTTGGCTGTTCTGGCATGCTATGCAGTGAGAGACTGTATGCTGTCTCTCTGGATGTCACTATTAACTATAGCAATACGAAGTAAATTTTCATAGTTTAGCTGATGGATATAATATATAATGTAGTTTTTTTTTGTCAAAAACTATATGTGGAATGTCTTTCTTATGCTGAACAATCATAAAACAGCTAAAAAGAGGCACTAGGTGAGGCAAGCAGTTCTCCTGCCTCATAGTAGGGGGCACTCGTTATCTCAAGGGTTCTTCTTATGATTCAGCGGCTACAGAGTAAGTGACAGCGCGCTGCTATACAATACTGCGGTGAAGAGTTAGCAAGTCAAGTGCAGTCATTCATTTTGTCCATTCGCCTGGCCTTCCGTTCAAAATGGAGGATTACATATCCACATACGTGTTGGAACAGGACCAGTCAAGGATGACTTTCTTCCCTGGCCGTGATCGCCATTGAGACAAAGAGACTTTTAAAACTAAAAGAAGACAATGAAAAATTCTACTAACAAGTTATCGATACTTTTGTTCAGAAAGAGCAGCGGCTGGACTTTACTTATAAGTAAATGTAATGTGTGTTTTTTTCAATTAAATATGATTTTTATGCTACAGTTTTGTATGTGTAAAGAATTCTGGTATGACACTTTAAACATAACATTGTATGTTATGTATTATGTATTATAAAAATAACATTGTATGTCATTTTTTATTATATGTCATATTTTGTGGCAATGGCACAGTTTTGCTTCAGAGTGGCAGATGTAGAGGACTTTAATTTACACCATCAATGCCACCTTAGGACTTTTACCCAAGGAATCTTTTGGACAGTTCTTCTCACAAGATTCCCGAAATAAAAATGCCCATGCACAGGTGAACTGCACAAAATGAATACAGGCAAGGGAAATGTAGAAAATGTTTATTTATTCTTTTTCTTAAAAAAAAGAAAAATAATAATTTATAATTTTAACTTAAAAAAAACAACAAAAAAACAACATAATCTCTTGGTAACTTGTAAAGGTGAGTAAACGATGACATAGATGTTAGTAAAGACAAGAAAAAAAAAACGGTATGTGGAGGCCCCTGCAAACTCAAAAAAACAAACAAACAAAAAAACACAGGAAAGCTCTTCCACACAAATAATTTAAAAAACAAACAACAACAACAAAAAAAAAAACCAATAAATGATCTTAGCAGACCCTCGACACGCTGTTATGGCTCCTTAAGCCTCGGTCAATTCAGCGGTGGGACACACTCAGACGACACACACACAAACTTTTAAAAAGTCCCAACAAGAGAATGGAACCAAAAGGGAAAAAAAGAAGACCTCTGTACTAACGAGGCAAAAATGCATACAAACTACCCTCAGAGCAGGGGGGGGGGCAAGCATGACTTTGGTCCACCACAACAGATGCAAGAACGCCACCACGCACAACAGTCAGCTTCTGCCACGGCCAGGGAGAGAAAGAATGAAAAACCTGCTACCGGTATAAATATACTTCCTTATTGGCATCAAACGACATGGCTATCATACAGGTGTCCATAAGGGGCGTTCCCCACCTCCCACGATTGCTATACCTGCCGTAAAATAAAATGGAATACACAGAATGCTCAAACATTCATCTGGTTACAATAGGATAGGGTTTTTATGTTTCTAAATCTGATTGTGATGAAGTCAGTGCCTCACCAGTCCCGAACCTCACCGCATGTCACCGGATTATTTCATATGCATTTATTTATTTATTTTTTTTTTAATGAACCTCTACACTGTAAAGAATTTCACTGTAAAATAACAGTAAATTATTGGCAGCAGGGACGCCAGTAATTTACTGTTATTTTACAATGCACCTACTGTAATTTATTTTAACAGTA
>BJFM01002252.1:18410-39646 GCA_016586285.1 Arothron firmamentum | reverse complement strand
ACATACATCAATCAACATTATAATGTCACTTGGTAATGAGATTTGTGTTTAGACAAATCGTTGTTTTCTTCAGCAGGTACTAAAATGAGCATTTCAACTATTTTTGATAGAAACTTGAATTGAGATGACGTTTTTTCAAACTGATAATATAATAAAATGTCTCATAAAACATCGATGGAATCTGTTCCTGTTTCCACTTTTAATTCTGCTTTTAGTGAGTTAAATGTGCAGGGTTGTAATTCATGTAACTGCTCCAGTCACAACATTAATTTGAATTTGAATTTGATTTGAGAGTTTAAGTGAAAAGCTTCATTTAAATGCCAGCAAAAAGGTGCACAGGTATTAAACATGAGTCATAGTGATAATTTTTAAAAGCAGATGCACAGTTTTACGAGGAACCTTAAATATACTGAGTTAGGTCTCGATATGGTTTATTGATATGACTTATTGTAAATAACGTTAGCTGTGTTTAGCTGGTGGCTGTGAAGACGTCGTTGATCAGTGAAAAACTCCTCATTTAATCCTCAGTAGAAGTAAAGCTCAGCTGTCTGATCTCAGTAACAACCTGCAGCTCCATCATCAGGAAGATCAGGCCAGGACCTCATTATCCAGGCCTGATTGAGAGAGCAGAGAAGAAAGAGTGCCATTACAGTGTATCTCCCTGAGTATGGAGGGACATATAGAGTTCTGGTTTCTCTTCCAAGGGTCAACTCTTTAAATTAATAAGGGTAGCATGCTGCACTTAAATTATAAGCTATAAAACAAACATATGACGCAACAGCAGCAGCAATATTGGCCAAAAATACTTTTCTTCAGTCGGTTGATTGACAGACTGTCAATTAGCATCAATGTTGTTGACTGACAGTAATGAGGAGAATGTGGCTTGTATATTATTTTAACCGTAACACCATTGCTTACATACCACACAGGCTGTGCATGGTGGTCCCATTTTCAAAGGCTGCAATTGGACGTGAAACACACAAAGAAAGTGAAGTGGAATAAACCTCCTTCACCAAGTCTGTTTCATGTGAGCTTGACTCTTGTTCAAAGAGAATCCTACAGCTTCACCCTGCCTGAACACAGAAGAGAAACAGCATTTGGAGGACACATATTCATGAGGCTTTACAGGACTTCTGCCATCATCACTAATTCACAGAAATGCAATCACAATATAGATTTAAAATATAGCCAATTTATGATCTAAACTTGTGGCAATAAGTAATCCACCAATCGAAAGTTGAGCATAGCACGGAGGCCAGAATAGAGGAGTTGCAGTTGCAGTCAGCAGCATTTGGGAATAAAACACAAGCCCCGTAAGGTTTCAGCTCCAACTACTCACTATTCCTACCCCATTGCTCCAGCCATTGAAGAACTGCAGAGCTCTACAGCAGGAAAATATTCCAGTCAGTTACTTTTCTTCCTTTATTCACTGACATTATGTAGAATCCACCACACTCTGCAGCTGAATGCTTAGACTTTCTTTTGTACACATATTTATGGGAAAAAACTAAACTGTTTTTAGGTACTTTCCGTTCTTTGGTTTATTGCCAACGGTATTTTGATTAGACAACTTCCACACCAACATAAAGACTAAACTTAGCTACCATATGTAAGAATCTTGTCCTCACATGTCATCCTTGACTTGATCATTCAGTTGCTCCAGCGTACAAATTTGGAAGATAAAAACATTTTGTCAGTGTATGACATTCAATACTGTCTCAGGTCATTCGTTTTATTAGGGTCTAAACCAGGGGTCCCCAACCTGCGGCCCGCGGGCCACATGCGGCCCGTGAGGCCTCTCAGTGTGGCCCACAGGGCTCTGATTGAATTAACATTAGGTGCGGCCCGCCTAGGAAAACCAGGGCTATTCCTGCGGTCCGCGAAACCTTCCGTGCGGCCCAACTCATGGATGAGCATCTGCAAGGCACCCTTCTACTGTCTGTGAGCAGTGTTTTGCCCGACTTTCAGAAGTTGCTTCTGCCAAGCAGCACCAGCCTTCTCATTAAATTAATGTCTGAAGATCAATTGTTTTTCTCAATCATTGTTTTCAGCAAAATTTAGCTAAAAAGGTGCATGCGGCCCGCGGGGCCCTGACAGGGAGGCCGTGCGGCCCACTTGCTGGAAAAGGTTGGGGACCCCTGGTCTAAATGATGTTCCATGTCCAGCAGGTGTGGACCCTATTGTAATTGTATTTTTTTTAAAAATAATAATAATTATTATTAATAATACTCTTCTCTTCAAATAAATGCATTTTTCCATCCTTGCCAATGCACAAAAACTCACAAAAATTTGAACACACATTAGTTCTGGTGGAAAAATAGGAGAGCAGCTCACCTTCGAGATTTAGTAAAGATTTATTTTGCTGAGAAGGAATAGAGTGACAGGCATGGGTAGAAGAAAATTGGCACGCACAGCTGAGCAAGATCTATAAAAGTGTTCATGTAACTTGTGACCTCAGATCAACAGGGAGTCTCCAATTTTGGGCCTCTTTTGCCTTTTTTGGGAAGTTTTGGGAACAGAAACATGGTAATGCGGCAGTGAGGACCCGCTCAAAGCTGCCTGCAGCTTTAATTATTATTGCATTTGTTTGTGTTCATTCTTTTTTGGTTCTGTGTTTAGGTTTGTCTCCACCCCCACCCCTGTAATTACCTCCCTACCTGTGCTTAATTATCTCTTCTCTCTTCTGTTATAAGCTGCTTCCTCCTCCTCTTCTGAGCATCAGCCCAGAATTGCTCCCTTGTGTAGCTTCTTACATTTATGAAGACATTGTAACTGTTGATTGATTGGGACTTGCGTTAGTGGGTTGGTTACTGCACTTTAAGACTGAGAGACTGAATAAACCTCGGGGAGCTTTCCCTGTTGGAGTGTCTTATTCGCGCCCTCCTTTGTAGTCGGAACTTGCAAGAGTGTTCATGCTTAATAAGAAACCATTCATTCAAGTAGAATAGCTGCAAATCTGCATAATTAAATGAGACCAGCAACATACTTCTAACTCACTATTTGCATCTGAGGAGCAGACACAGCCATTCTCCATTTTCTCTGAAAATGTTTCACATGTTAATGCTAGAGGGTCAGACTGTATGATGTCAGGCGTTCTTCAATTAAGACATGGCTCTGTCTGTTCCCCTTCACTTTAATACTCTATCAGTTATTTCTGATGTGAATGTTCCTCACAGTAAACATCATATCAGACAGCAGGTAATATAATATCATCAGATTACCAGGGATATTGTATTCTCTGCATCAGTACAACACTGACCCAGACAGTCTGCTTTCAGTGTGTTGTTGCAGCGAAAGAGTGTAAGGGTGTAAGGTTTGGGTCGTCTCCATCTGGGGGAATATTTTCCTCATCTTGTGTTCATGTTTAAAGGCCTCCACCAGGACTTCAAAGTTCTTTCATGCAAATTAGAAATAAGAAAGACGACTAGGTTACAGAGAAATTATGGTTCCGTTATGGACTTTAAACAATATTCGCAGTTTCACAGCACATGAAAGGAAGTGACAAATATATATAAAAAAAGACTAAAAATGACATCAGCTCAGTGGGTTTGCTGTAATATCAGACTTCAGCTTTCGTCTGCTTCAACACTTACAGCTGTAATATTCTGTCATATTTTGAGAACAGACTTCAGTTTTGCATGTTTTCCTCTTTCATTATTTAAAATGTAGGATAAATAAAGTAAAGAGAAAACTGTACATAAAGTTAGTATGAATTATTTTAGAATTCTCTTAATACTGTAGATGCATCTCTGGCTAAGGATAACAAACTTTGACCGGTGGAGATTTTTTTAATTTGCCAGTTCTGTCTTTCTGTTAAATTCATTAGATTGTTTGTGTTTCTGCTACAGCAGTCAACGTGGATCAGTCTGTAGGGAAAAGCACTGCTTCAACTCCTGCGGCAAAGATGAATACATTAAAATGTGCAGCAGGGCAGAATAGATGGAAACCCTGATAATTGCTCATGTCCTTTGAGTTTTCTTTTAATGAACTCCATCCTGTTATTGCTGAACTGTCTCTGTGTGCGCTGCAATTTGTTAAGTATAAGTGAAGTCATGAAGGTCGTGCTCAGTTAGGCTGTCAGATCAAATAATGAATCAATCCTATGTCAGTACAGATGGAGCACATTAGAATTTCGAAATTGGTTCTCTCCAAAAGAAAAAAAAAAGCACGTTTGCATTTGCTCATTTAAATAATCAGGAGTCTTACTGCCATAAAACACAATGAACCAATCAGATTTTAACATCAGTTTCTGTTAAAAAGCAGACGCACCACGTCTTTTTTGTATTGCAATGCCACTATGTACCAGGAATTTGGGATGGCATGTGCCTCTCCGATGACCAGTCCGCCCAGTTCACACCTGAGTACATATTAGCTTTTTTTTTTTTCAATGGACACCGGCATTCACTCAGTATCTTGAAATTGGGGGTTGGTTCAAGAATCCAAGTCACTGATACATCTATATTATGTACTCTAGACCATTTGACATTTTAGTATTATTTGGGACGCTCTGTTTTATGTTCTCTTGCTGTTGGTGAGATGCTAGATTAGACTTATTGTGTACTTTAAGATTATAAATTGGAGACAAATAAATAAATAAATAAATTTGAGTCAGGACATGGAGTCCAAATCTGAAACCTGAACAACAAGAAAAAAGATCGCTGATGTATTATCGGCTTCATATAATGTGCACTAATAGCATGAATACATTTACAGAGGGCTCTTCATTAGTCTTTGACATCAGGATGCAAAAACAGCCTGAAGACTCCAGAAAACGTCAGTGCTAGATCTGTGAAAATATGAGTCAAGTGCGCCGGTGCGGGTGAGACAGTTTAGATCAGGGGTCTCAAACTCAACTTACTTGGGGGCCAATGGAGGTAGAGTGTACGTGAGGATGGGCTGCATCAACTATTCCTCAAAAAAAGGGTTTCAAGTAATCAAAAAGAAAGTACAACCGACCCAGTCTTCTCAGTCTTTTCCAACAACAATTCAGAACATGTAGAACGTGAACAGTTCTTGGGCACAATGGCTTCTCCTACTTCCTCCTACTTGGCAGTGCTTCCTTTTACACATTTGGCTTGAGAGAGGAAGTAACTGAGGCTCTCAGTATGGCTTGAAGAAGTTCACCTGTATGTTTGGACCCAAACTTTGACTTATTAAAGTTCATTGTGGAGAATAGTGTTAAGAATCTGGCGTGTTGAAAAGGACCCAGACGCAGAATCAAATAAACCAAATTTAATATGTTGCACACAGCGAATAAGTTGAAACAAATAATTAACTGAAAACGCTCCACCGGAGGATACAATAAACAAACCAAACTTACAAGTTCAACGGAAAACCACTCCAACGGAGGATACGGGACAACGGGTGCTACAAACGCTAAAGCTAAACAGAAAACGCTCCTACAGAGGATTCTAAGGAATAAAAAGTAACTAAAAACTCGAGCCCCAACCAAAAACACTCCAACGGAGGAAGATTCAACAAAAGACGGACCCGGCTGCCTGCCAGGGTCGAGACGGGAAAGCTCTAGCAGCGGCACGGACGGCGCGGCACGGACGGCGCGGCACGGACGGCGCGGCACGGCACGGACGGCGCGGCTCAGCCTGCGGGCGTGGAGACCTCGGGAGAGGAAGAAACGGGAAAGTCAGACACGAACAGGTGTGAACGAAACCAAGGTTGATGCTATGCATTCACCCTCTGACGAGACAGTGTAGAGAAACCACAACATATAGCTGTTCACACAGAAGGGTGCTGTCAAAAAGGCACATGATCCTGCTTGAACATCCTGGAAAGCTCAGGGAAGGTGGGGGACAATTCTCTCAAATATTATCCAGCTTGTCCGTTTTTCCGTTCACCTCCGTAAATTGTCTTTGAGTTCAGAATTGCACTGCAGGTCAATTACCTCCATCTTTCTCTTCATGGCAGGTTTTGTAAGAAACATGGCGGCGCTGGGTGACAAAAAAACTGATTTTCACTGTGTAACAGGATATATTTGCCCTCTACCTGGTGACACTCCCAAAACTGATTTCAAGTGACCAACGTTGCTAATTGGTGTTGGCATGAGCCTGAGCTATGGTAGCCCACAAGTGTTAAAAAAAAATATTAAAGGACAGGGCAATGACTCAGGTGCAAGTGAGAAAAAAATAAAACAAAACACGTGGGGCGCACTAACAGCAAGCTTTTATTTCAAGAAAGGGCCCACAAAATATCGTTGCATGGGCCGCAATTGGGCCCTGAGCCTGGTTAAGGTGATCCTATTGACACTTTCTGTGTCAGAGCCGGGGTCTAAAATGGCTGGACATCCCTGGGGTGTGTGATTGACGTACTTTCCAGTTCTCAAGGATTTTTTCAGACATGCAGGAAGACAATCAGAATTTACACTGACTGGTTATTTGTTGGGGTTTTTTTTTTTTTTTTTTTTTTGGTTCTTCAATTATTGTAGCCCACAATTTTCCAGAGGGGAATCCTGTTTTCTTTTTATGCAGACTTTCCTGTGTTGTAGTGCTGTAATTGCATTATGGGTATCCCCTCACTTCTTTCAATTTGATGGAAACCTGCGGTGATGTTATATTAGCATTGCTTCACATACGAGGAGTGCAGCGGCAGTCAGGGGGCAGTTGTAACAGGCTCAAATGTCAGTATAGCCTCATGCATAATGTATGAAAGCATCCTCTCTGTATGCCAGCATGGAAGACATTTATTTTTCATAAATGTGTCATATGGACATGTGCATTCCACTCTAACAAGAAGTGACACTGTGTTGGTCCCATCTTCTCTAATTAAGCAGTAAAACCTTTTTTCCCATCATGTTTCATTAAAACTTAAATTAAAACTAAATTAATTAAAACACAAATGGACAATATGGTGGAATCATGTTGTCCATCTGTATTTTAATTAATTTAGTTTTAATTAAAATACAAATGGACAATATGGATGAATCAGACTATGGCTGAATGAATGAACTTTTTAAACTGTCTGCATGCATGAAAAATCGAACAAAAATGCAGGATAAATGAAGACTGTGATGATTATATTTATCCTGGAAAGCACCAGCCTCTTGTCTGTCAGAGTGCCTGACAACAAAAACACTCGAACCACAGTGATAAATGCTCTTACAGCATCATATTGTTGCATTCCACATTAATTCATGATGTTGTTGTCAATTTGACAAAGATGGTATTATTTTCTAGAGCTGTGTTAGAACCTCAGTGAACAGAGATCAGATGAGAGAAGGAAGGCTTCCTGGATTAGAAATAGATATGTACATATGTATTAGCAACATATTGATGATTTATTATGCATTACAAAGACCTTGTGGATGAGCACATTCTCTTTTTATTACACCATGAACTTTCACCAGCTATAACCTAATTACTGCCAAAATTGAACATGAGGAAGTGTTTTGAATATAATATTTATTAGAATTAGATATTTCTGAAGAAACAATTTTTAACTTTTAACCATGTCAGGGGACAGGTTCTAAACAACAACATTTTTTTGACAAATAGACATGTTTCTCTTTTGAGCATGATGTGTCATGCCTCGGACACACTCAGAAGTGTAAAATTGTAATTATTCCAGTCCAGCAAGAATATAACATCTGATATGTTATAAAATATGTAAACTTGTGTAAAGTTTTGAGATTTCAAAATGTTGTATGCTCAGGACCTTTCAGAGGCTCCTCATCCAGCTCTTCGTCCATCACAGCTTACCTCTCCATCTCTCCTTCTATTTCTGTTTCCAATCTCCTTCATAGACATGGCCAAAGGTATTTTCTTTCTTGCCCTCCTTTTATCACCCTGCTGTTCCTCTGGGTAGTCATGGAAATAGAAGGCAGCTGGGCTGAAGCACTGGCACAGCAACATCTTGCTGCAAAAGCAGGATGGTTGTCACTAGTGGACAAGTGTAACATCTGCTTTTTGTGTGTGTGTGGGGGGGGGGGGTTATGTGTGTGGGGGTTGTTTTTCACTGGTTGGACAAAGGAATTCTTAATGCTGTAGGACACAGAGGCATTTTGGACAATTTCATGTTTTCCTAACATTGTGGGAACAGTTTGGAGGTGGCCCCTTTCTTCTTTCCAGCTTGACTGCGCACAAGTTCACAAAGCTCGATCTATAAGGACATAAATGATTGAGTTTGAAGTTGAAGAAGCTCACTTGTCTGCACAGAGTCCAGATATCAAGCCAATGGAGCTCGTTTAGGATGAATTAGAACAGACACTGTGAGTGTCTTTGTTCTCCGGAAGATTGGTCACAAATTCCTATAAACACACTCCTAAACCTTGTGGAAAGCCTCCCCAGAAGAGTTGAAGATGTTAAAGCTGCAAAGGGTGGGCCAAGATCATGTTAGACCATACAGATTTGGGATGTGACTTGAGTTCATATGTGTGTGAATGCAGACGAGCCAATATTTTTTGGCAACAAACACACCAAAAATTCCAACTATCCTATAATTCCAACTAATTCCAACTACCAAACTCATCCATGCCTTTGTTACTTCTATACTGGAGTACTGCAGCTCATTACTGTCAGGATGTCCAAATTATTCCATTAATAAGCTGCAGCTGATCCAGAACGCTGCAGCAAGAGTTCAGACAAGAAAAGGGATCATAGCTCTCCGGTTTTAGCTTCTCTTCACTGGCTTCACAGTGAAATTTAGAATAGACTATAAGATTCTCCTACTTAGAAAAAAAGCTCTTAATGTACTGTCTTCATCATACTTGCAGGATCTCATCGTTCTGTTTACTGTATTCCTAAAACAAGACGCAGATCACAGAGTGCAGGTTTACTTGTAGTTCCTAGAATTCGTAAAAGTAGACTGGGAGGATGAACCTTTAGCTATAAGGCAGCTTTACTATGGAACCAGTTACCAAACTGGGTCCGAGAGGCAGACACCACGTCTGCCTTTAAGATCAAACTTAAAACCTTTCTGTTCAGTAAAGTGTACAGTTACCCTCAAACAAAGTGTGTCGGGCTGATAGGTCTAGTTACAGTCAGTTCTCACAGCTACAGGTAGAATAGGGTCATCAAACTTTTATTGTTCAATCTTTAGCATAGCTATGCTGCTATAGGCCTACGCTGCTGGGGACACAAACATGATCCATTGAGCAGTTCCCCACCTCCTCAACACCACCCACCATCTCTCCTCCCCCGCATCCTCTCCTCCTTTGCTTTTAACCGAAATTATCTGTGTTCAGTCTTCTTCGCTGTTTTGTGTCTCTTTCCCCACCCCCATTCTGTGCATCTTTCTACAGGTCTCCTGTCTCCAGACCCTCATGCTGCGCAGATCCCAGCCTCTGATAAACCCAGTGTCCACTGTCAGCACTTGCCTATGCTGTTCCCTTATTATAAAAACCTTCCTATGCTGTATTAGGTATACAGTATATGTATTATGTATATTATGTTTGTACATTTGTCTCTCTCTCTCTCTGTCTCTCTCTCTCTCTCTTGCTTTTATTTTCTTTGTCATGTCTCCCTCCTCTTCTCCTCCTTTACACAGCAGGATGGTTCCTCCGGTTTCTTCCTGTTAAAAGGGAGTTTTTCCTTGTCACTGTGCTTACCTGGGGGTTCAGGCTCTGGGTTTCTACCTCTATAAAGCACCTAGAGACACTTTTATTGTAAAAGGCGCTATATAATTAAACTAAACTAAAACTTAAACTTAAATCAAAGCAACAATCCAAATATTCAGTATCAGATTCAGTGAGGAAATAGACTTAAATCCTCTGGGTGGATATTTCTTCCCTTTGTATTGCCTTGAGCTCAGTTGGTTTGCTCCGAAACAAATACAATACACACTGGAAGCGATCTTGTTTCCTGTTTTGACACTAATGTTGCGCCTTTATAATTGTCCAGACAAGAGGCAGCTCCATCAAATCAGCCTCCCAAAAACTTTAAAACATCATTCGCAGTGTCTTAAGAGAGCGCAGAGAAGTGTTCCTCTACCTCCATCAGTCAAACAGGTGAAGATGGCCGTGTTTTTTCTGGGCAGTGAAATGGGTGGTTTTATTTGGCCGTTGTGATTGTACACGG
This sequence comes from Arothron firmamentum, assembly GCA_016586285.1. Classification (NCBI taxonomy): domain Eukaryota; kingdom Metazoa; phylum Chordata; class Actinopteri; order Tetraodontiformes; family Tetraodontidae; genus Arothron; species Arothron firmamentum. The sequence goes on along the minus strand of BJFM01002252.1, from coordinate 29,621 downwards.
TTCTGATAAGTGATAAGTAACCAGACTAGAGTAAATATTAAGTAGAGCAGAGCTACTGCGGCTCTGCTGGCCGAGTAATAAATGTGCTGTCAGGATTTCATGGGGATAACAGCACATTTGTATGCACACAGATATCTGGATTCTCCACTGAGACCAGCCGGCCTCCTTTTTCTTTTTCAGCTCTAACGCATATACTTCAACCACCAGCAGCTGACAAATCCCCTTATACAACAATATATCACTTGAAGCATTTATTCAGCATAATTTAAATCAGTATCACATGGTATATGATTCAGAAATCTATCTGTCTATCTATCTATCTATCTATCTATCTATCTATCTATCTATCTATCTATCTATCTATCTATCTATCTATCTATCTATCCATCCATCTATCCATCCATCCATCCATCCATCCATCCATCTATCTATCTAACTAATCCTATAATTGTCACAAATAAATGTTAACTGAACAGAAGCAGTGAATATAAAATTATGACAGCAATGATATCCCTTTCTCCTGAAACAATTCTTTTTTAGGGGCAATAATATCCCATTTTTATTTAATTCACTTCTTTATAGGGAGGTTGCACATTAATCAGCTGTGCTGTAAATGTGCCAGCATTAGCCAGCCAGCTATGTCTCGACTGTAGTTCTCTGAGCGCATGTTTAGAAGCTGATAAAATAAATATGGGCAGCAGGACAGCAGAGACGGTCATATTATTGGCCCCTTTTTTCTCTAGAAGAAAAGGAATGAAAAGCTGTCATGCTGCAATAAAGGCAAATTAATGAAATGACTGTGTTAAACTTGCCATTTTAATGTAATTAGCAATGAAAAGCGAATTTAAATTATTTAATTCCCTGTCGAATGTTTCACTTGGTCAAAACCATTGCCATAGTTCATAATTTATGATTTTATTTTTTCTGATTATGAAAATTAGATGCAACGAAACGTTTGACAAACTATAGGTTCTGGGGTAAAGATTTTCCCTTTTAGGAAAATTAGGACACTCCCACAAAAAGCAGCATTTTCAGAAAAGTAAAAATAACACAAATGTCTCAAACACAGAGAGAAATGACAGGTGTTAATGATGCTGCTATGTCCTAATGTGGCATTAATGATATAGGTAATTGCATATAATGAAAAAAAACTGATTTACCAGTATTCACTCCTTCAATATCAGTTTGTATTACAAATTTCAGGATCAGCACTTCTGCAGGCAGCACTGGGACTAAAACAGGTCCAGCTCAGTAACATTTATTCAGCACCAAAAGCTGACATGGTGTCAGCGTAGAAACAAGTTCAAACTAGAGAGTTTGAAAGCTCAGAGGTATCTGCTGAGATGTAGACAGATGGAAGTATGCACAAAAATTCCACCAAGAATTTCACTATAAACACATAAATGTATGCAAAAAGCACAAATTAGGACATTTGAAATGAGGAAAATAACTCAGAACTTACAACTACAATACATCAAATAGAGCAGAAATCATTAAATCTGAACAGCAACAACTTAAACATTTTAAAAATGAAATTTAATGTGAGAATGTCCAAAAAACACTCCAGCTTGGAAAGATAAAAAAGCCATTCCAGCTCTTATCAGCCCCATCAGCGCTGCACGATGGTTCCTAACAGAGAGCTTCAAAACAGTGGAGCGTAAAAAGCTCTGGCCACAATCTTCATTTTTTTCCCTCCTCCTATTCACCATTGACCTTGTTAACCCAGCTACACTTCACTACCTCCAACAAATCCAGGAGAAATGCAGTTATTGGCTGCAGCTTCACTGACTTATTAGATATTGATGACTAGAAATCATTGAACTTGGCAATAAACAATAAGATGCTGGATCATTCTGTTTCTGAACATGAAGTCTGATCTTGTTCGAGTGCTTGGAACATAAAGCGTGATGTACACCTGTGGCATGACATTCTAGTCAGGAGCCTCAGCCTTTGAGATCAGGTGCAGAAGTAAGATATCTACACAGAGACTGGAGTAGAACTGATGCTGCCTCGTACCATAAAGAAGGTCAGAATGAGCCCTGAATAACTCTCTTTTACGTGATCTGGCCTGGGGACCTCTAATGACCATCGAGGATTAGCACAAAGGGCTCCTGGAGCGAGAGGTAGCTGGAATACCGAACTGAGCCTGTCTTCATGACCTTATCATGGAAGATTTTTTTTTCCACCCTCCTTATTTAGTTTATGACCTCCTTTATGATTTTGTGTCTCAAAGTTGTGATTTCATTAAAACTAATCTTCATCATCAATGAAAGATGCAGCTGAGATAATGAAGGCACCATGGTAGGCTGGAGATTTTCTCACTGCAAGACACTGTCTCTTCCTGAAAAGACTGCTCTTGTGGCTCCCGTCCACTTCATTAATAATCATCCAGTTGAATTTGTGCTGTTTCAAATTGTAAGATGGGTGGAGTTTGGTTATAGCTGTAGTCAAGCTGCAGAGAGAGAGAGAGAAGCTCAAATTAACATTTTCATTTCAGAAAGCTTCCACTTATTTTATTTTATTTTTTTCATTTTCCTTATAAAACTAAAATGAGGGTTACATTTTTGTTAATATCTCACTGCACTTCCATTTTAATGGTGTTGCCACCAGCAGCTGTATTTTGAAATTAATTCTGGGAGGATGTTAGAAGATCTTCACAGCTACACATTTCCACTCAGATCATTAGCAGCACACGACTGCTTCTGACCGCAGTCTGCTTGAAATGTGTCGGTCCCTCTGGAGAATGCAGTGGGAGCCCATCCGCATGGATGAGTGGGCTCAACTTGAAAGTGTTCTGTATGCCTGCACCACAGTGTTGAGACGAGCTGTTTAGACCAGCAAAGACTGGTTAAAGCCTTGGTTTTATTAAACTGATTTACACAAAGTTCTCGTCTATTATATTGTTTAATTGAAGCAGATAATTGTGCTCCTTCTCTATTTATCATATAAAGAGGTACAGTACACTGGTTTCCCACTAACAAGGCTAGCTCTTTTAGTAAATCTCTTCCTCTGTTTTGATGCTCTTTGTCAGCCTTTTGTTTTGGCTTCTCACAACATCCCCATGAAGGCTGGAAGCATTTTGATGTGAAAGATTTAACGATGACAGATTTAAGTGATGACAATCTGCGTCACTGAACGTGGACAAAGAACAGTGTCATAAATATCAGTGTGCAGACATGTTGGAGGGCTGGATGTCCCCCCAATGACTTCTATTTCTGTCACATTTATAACCTTCAGCTTTAATGGGGATATCATGAACGTTTCTCTTCATCTGCACCTACTGGATGAATTCAGCTCTCTTCAGTTTTGGCATCACATAGTTCGTCTGTGCACTGCAGAAAGAGACCAAAGAGAGCAGAAGCACATTTGTGCTAGTTTTTCCTGATTAAATGTGAATGTCAATAAAGCTTTTGGGGTAATTTACTCTGAATGTTGGTCCCACCAGGCCCTCTTGCTACCTCTAAATTCTCTAAATCACCTATGGACACACAAGTTGTATTGAATGTATATGTAGCTGCAGATGCAGCGGGACATGACAGATGAACTTAATACATTCAGTTCTGATTCGTCTTTACAACTTTAAAAACCCAGTGTTTCTTAAATTACTCAAAACCTGTGATATATTAAGAAGCTTAATAGGAACATATTACATGTCAATGTCTAACCTCCGTAAAGAGTAGTATTACGGTTTGGAACTATTCTTGAACTCAAATGTGAATATTTTACATTCTGTAATTTGAGGATTGTGATTAAGAAAGAGAGAGCATACCAGCAGGAGTGACAATGTTTCCAAGTAACCACGGGAGTGCAGGGACATGGATTTCTGTGAGCTCATCTCTAACTTGAATTACATCTTAAAGTGACAGCAGGCTTAAAATCAGATATACGAAAGCAGGTGGTTGACTGCGTGCGTGTGTGTGTGTGTGCATATGTGCGTTTGTGTGTGTGTTATTGTACTTGCTTTAAACTGAATACCAAAATCTTTATTCTACTATAAAAGTGAGGACATTTTTGGGATGTGGGGACATTTTGTCTGGTCCTCAGAACTTCAAAGGCCTGTTTGAGGGTTAAGACTTGGTTTGAAGGTTTGGATTTGAATTGGGTTTAGCTTAGGGTTAGGGTAAGTGGGTCTGTTGGGATGGTTAGGCTAAGGGGCTGGGTAGTACAAAAGATATATGAAAGTCCTCACACAGATAGAAGGGAAAATGTATGTGTTTGTGTGTGTGTGTGTGTGTGTCTGTGTGTGTGTGTGGGGGTGTGTGTTTGAAGCGAGGGGGAAAATGATGGTGAGCAGGCTAAGCTTGTTTGTAAATAAACAGTCTGATAAGGTGAGAATGCTAATAGCATTTGAGGTAATTAATGTATTCTTACAGATAAATAGGGAGCATGCATATTTCATGACCATTTGATGGAGTGTTGCAAAATAAATTAAATTTACTGTGATAGAGGAAAGGGTTTGTGACCACTGAATGGAACAGTACTTTATTAAAAAAATAATTGTAAATGTGTTGTATTTATATTGTGATTTTCAGTCATCTTTGACAACCTGAAGCACTTAAATTACGTCTGCATTCATCTGTTCGCACACACAGAGGTGTATTTCGAGTGCACCCAGCAAATCCACGGACAGGATTTATGCTTTTATTTACCATCTTTAAAGTCTGGTTCATCCAGCATATGAAGTGGAAGGATGTCTCTAAATAATTGGCTGTGCTAACTATGCCTTTTGTCTTATTTAATGTCTTATGGGCTGCCCATTTAAATGTATAATTCTAAAAAAGTCTGACCTATAAACCATACTGGAAGAGCAGTAAACAAGGTTTTGTATCAACATGATTTTATACTGCATCATTGGCATTTGAGTGGTGCATTTGTGTTATAACTATTGGATAACAAGGAGCCGAGACTCTGTCAAGAGCTAAAAAAAAAAACCTTTGAAATGAAGGCAAAATATTTGCTTTGAAATGTATAGCACCTGAAGCTATATGATTGGCCAAGAAAAAGTGTGGTGTGTGAACAAGCTTTGCAACACTTATGTTGTCCTAAAAATCTGTTAATTTAGTTGCTTTGCTTGCCTCTTGTTTGAACTTATGTTGGGGAAATCAGAGTCGTTATGGCCTACAGAGAAAACAATAATTAGTAATGTGATTAGTGATCGTATTCTTTTAAAAAAAGGCGTTTTCTCCCCATTTTTAAACAGCATTGCACATTTGACTGTTGTGGTTTAGTGAAGTAGGACACATCCTTTGTTCGCCCTGTTCAGCCCACAGCACCACTAAACAATGAAACACACACAATCTGCATTTTCTTCCTGATGAATGTAATTATCTGCTTCAGATGCCTTCAGGTCAGTGTGGCGGGGGTGCGCGGTGGCACATTTTGTTTATGGCTGTTTACGCTGAAGCGGTGAATGGTTTTAGCTGATTGGATGAATGTGATATATTAAAGCTGTTTGTGCATACAGATTAGAGTGGCAGTAATGCAAGATGCCTGGCATATCTTGAGGCGAACCAGGGCAAGAATGCAAAAATTCATCCAGTTTACCTAGCAGATTATAGGGAGATATGATCATTTTCATGTGGTTATTTGTGATGCAGGTGATACAAAGGTCCTGAACCTTTGCATACAAGCGATTCTTATATAGGGAAAAAAAAGCAGCATTAGCAGCAAGAACAAATATCATCTGGGTTTTTTTTTAGCCTCAAACTGCAAATCCTGCTAGACCACATCTTCAGAACACACTGATGTATCACACTGCCAGGAATGCTGTTGGATACTGCGCAGTTAAAGAACACTTTCATTTAATAAATAAAGTAACATTCATTTAATCTTGAAGAATTTCCTGGGAGGAGGAAAAAAAAGAGGGTGTTAGTCAAAAGAAACCTGGGGAGTCAGTTTGTCTGATCAACTCTTTCCATTTCCAAACACCAGTTTATGAACAGTGAGTTGTGTATCATATTAAACATTAATGGCAGGAACCACCTGAGGTATCGCACAAATGAAATTATTGTTCACCTTTTTGATTGGTTTTGACCTTTGCCTGAGGATGGTTACAACAGCCATATCTTTTTCTGCTGTGAAAATAGAGGTTTTGTCGTACAATTTTTTTTTTTCCGTCCTATGTGACCAGGTCTTGAATCTTTCACATAAGAGAACCTTTTATGTCCACACATGTGCTGTCCACTGCATCTTTGGCCATGAGAAGCTGTTTCAATTGATCTGAAGCTGCCCATTTTGGAGGCCAGGCATTTTATCCTCTGATGTGTTCCTTGGTTTTCTCTCTCTCTTTTTTTTTTTATTTTGGCGTGATATCCGTCTCCAACTTTAACAGGTAATGTTCTATGAGTTGGAAGCGGGTGAACTTCCTGCTATTTGCTGTATATATCAGCTTCAGTAAAGATGTAGAATTACTGAATTTGAACCTAGGTCAGCATCATGTTATAACTTTTTATTTTAAAATGACAATATCAATCAAGACTTAATAACTGGTCAATAACTGGCCACTCTCCAGGCTAGTTTACCCAACTTGATAGCAGTTAATCATCCAGCAGCAAAGATCTTTGGAGAAGCGGATATATAAGTGAGCTACCCGCATAACCTTTTGCTGTTAAATTATGCCTGCAATGAACAGAACGGCAGAGGGGCACATTTATCAGAGGCTGTTTGCACTTTGGTGCTTTAGTACTTTATTGTTCTTCTACACAACTTTCAAGAATGTGTGGTTTTCCTCTTCTTTTTTAAATGCTGGGCTGAATAAATTGAACTTTAACTTCTTTTTCTCATCTTTATGGGAGTAGTTCTTCAGGGCTCCATGTAAAATCTAGGATTCTCATCATCAGTGGCAATCCAGTGATCCCATTCCTATCCTCTGTGAATCGTTCCCTGCATTCATTTGTCTTTCTTTCCCTATAAAGACACTGATTGTGGCCTTTCAGTGTCTTGTACTCAGGAGTGTGACAGACTGCCAGTTCAGTTAACCAGACAGCCATCCCAGCAGGTTCAGCTTTGTGCTGCTATACTGAGAAAAGAGCAACTTGATGTGGCTCTGAAGCCACAGGTTCTCTGATGGGATGCATGCTGCTGTGATTGCCTTGCAGTTAGACTTGTGTCTGTTTGGGGCATTGGGGGTAGGAGCCACAGAGCTTTTCTAACTGACTGTGCCCAAAAAAGTCTCAGCAATAAAATCTCCTTAAGCTTTACAGTTGAATCTCATTACTGCATGTGCATTTTGCATTGAAAATGAAGTAATTACTAACAACAACCTTTTTATCTTTTCATTGTAAAGCACATATTCATTATCAACTATAACTCAACAATCTCTCAGCATCAACCTTCTAAATATTGAGTGCAGTGACAAATAGGCATGTTTAGCAATAGCAAGACTATGTGTTTACATAAAACTAGCAAAAGGAAATAGATCTGAGCTGGTGTTTTGTATTTTTAATGGATATTCTGTCCTGTTTGTATGACACTATTATTACTGTTACTAATGAAAATTTAAAAGGAGTTTGCAGATGAAGTGCACAGTCCTGAAGAAGCCTACTATCATGAAGTGGCAGGCCCAACATTGTTTTAGAGTATTTAAGTTGCAATGGTGCAGAAATTTCCAATGCTTTCTTTTGCACCCTCGTAGAACTAGACTTGCATCAGACAGATATTTGTTGTACTGTTTAATGACAGCATGTTTAAGGTGTTGCTGGAATCATTTTTCATTCTTACAAAAGTTGTTTTGTTTTTTAAATGTCAGCTTTAGTATTTTATATTATAGTCTCTTAGTTGTCTCTGTATCACAACTGACTATACACTGTGAATTTATGATAGCAATGACTTAATTTTGTCTTTATTGTTGAACGTATTCATTCAAATATTCATATCTCTCTCTCTCTCTCTCCATTTCTCAATAGAAAAACAAACACACACTTACACATCCTTCTACGTCTATCTTTGTGAGGACTTTCATAAGCATTATATATTACCCAGCCCCTAACCCTAACCATCCCAACCTTCCCTACTGACCTTAACCCTTAATCTTAACCCTAATCTAAACCCAACCTAAACCTAATTCTAACCCCAATTTGAAAACCAAGTCTTAGCCCTCAAACAGACCTTTGAAGTTGTGAAGACCAGCCAAATGTCCTCACTTCCAAAAACGAAAAATATCCTTACTTTGATAGTAGAATGAGGAAGAGTAGTTACCTGAAAACAGGGTCATGGAAAGGCCAAGGCTCAGTGATCCACCTGGGGAGAAAAGGCTGGCCTGAGTGCTGTGATCCAACACACAAGATACTGTTTTCAACATCCTGGTGCCAGATATCACAGCTCACCTTCAGGACTCCAGTGGGGTCCACACCTTACCAGGTCTGGTCTATTTTAGCAGCAAAAGTGTGTGTGTGTGTGGGGGGGTGGGGAGAGGAAGATTTTTGAGGGGACAATATTTGTGGGAACCTCCACAACTGTGGTAACATAAAACTTCTGAACTTCTCGTATATTGTCTTTCTTACATCAATCCTGTGAATGTAGTTGTCCAGATTGGTCGGCAGGTCATAGATGATGACCGGAGACACTTGCTGAACATGACATCACTTGCTGGCCAGCAGATCGGTGGTGATTAGCTCTTGGCTGGAGTCAGAGCAGACCTCCTTCATGATGAGGTCCCTCTGGCTATGCTCCTTCTCTCCATGCAGCACAGAGATGTTGAAATCTCTTGATGTCCACTCTGCCTTTCTCCTAGTGTTGACAAAAACAATGGCTTGAGTGATTGTGGGCTTCGTATAGATCACCCTTTTTTTTTAATGTTAATAATGGGGGAGCGATAGAAAAAAATGCCTGGTCTGTATCAGCTTTTCTGATACATCACATGTATACCAGGGTATACATGTGATACATCACATGTATACACGTGATACATCACATGTATACCAGGGTATGAGTCCATTGTATCACTTGGGGGAAGACATGGCATCAAAATGCACCATAGGAAGGAGGCAAGCTGGTGCTTAGGGCAATGTTTTGCTGCAGAATGTTCTGCTGTCCTTCCATCAATGTGGATATTACTTGGAACCATCCAAGCAACGGCATTTAAAAAAATGCCGTTTTGAACCATCTACCTTAGCACCCTTGCAGGTGATGTACAGGCTTTCATGAAAATGATAGTCCCTGATGGTTGTGGCCTCTTTCAGCCAGATAATGCACCAACAATGCTAAAATGGATGAGAAATGGTTAAACGAGTACAATTCATTGAAGGAGTTGTCTTTGCTTTCAAGAAGAAAGGGAACCAACACATGCGGATATGTAAGTGGTTCTAATGTTATGCTCACACACACAAAGACACACATATGGAAATTCCTTCCCACAGAAGGTCCACAGCATTCATGGTAATATCTGCATGCCCTCATTATTTCTACTGTAAGAGTGCACCATGGGACTGCCTGTTCAACAGCAGCCAAATACATAACATTTTCATATTTTTTAATTCCACTTTTGTGACTCATTAGCTCTCCCTTTGTCCACCTGGGAACTCCACTTAGATCATTAACACCATTGCATGGGCCTACAGGAATAATTAACAGCACACCTTTATCCTGTGGGACAAAGTGCTGTGTAGAGAGTTTGATCTGTAGCTTTTGTAACTTTAATTGTCTTCTAGTTTCACCTTTGGTACACATTTGCCTTGTCTGCTATATACTGTAGGAAAGATGGTGTCAAACTCATGTTGGTTCTGTGTGTTCATTCTGTAGCCAAAGAACGGGATTTATTTACTCTTTTTCAGCTGATTGGGCAGTAAATGTGAAGCAGTTCACAATCCTCTGCTGTGGTGATTGATCCTTTTCAGCCGAGCAGAGTTTGTATTGTGATATATGATGCATTCAGTCTGCAGTCTGCATCTTCTCTTCCCTCTGCCATTTCTCAATAGGAAGGATGAGATTTACAAGTGCGCTATAGTCCTGATACATCACCTATAAACACACCAACTCATCCCAGGTCATCAAGAATGATGCAGTGTTGATGTTATGTTGATGATGGATTATTCGCCCCATGATTCCTAATGCCCTACACCTAACGCCAAAAGAACGCGCTAAACAATGCATGCTGACATCATGGATGAGTTGATATTTATTGAGGAGCCCTGACTCAAGCACTGATGTTAAATGGGCACTTTTTGCAGAAGATGAAGCTTGGGCACAGCTGAACAGTACCTTATTTGTGAGAGAATTTCTGCCATCACTGCAGACTACTTGCTTGATCTATCAGATGAACACCTTGCTGTGCTCTCGTGAATTCTAGTTTTCAATCCTTCTGTCATTCTAAAGTTAATGTTCAGCAAACGTCTCTGTTTCATGGGGGACTGAGTCCTGTGTGAAGGAACTCATGCTTGAGGGTTTAGATCCAGTTTCTGTTCGAGGTCACATTTTTTCATGGAAAAAAATCCTGCTTCTCAGTTTGATTGTATGGTGTATGTGGTGGTCAGTGATTTAAGATTGGTTATTTCACGCTAGACAATCTCATACATACCATTATCATCTTCATCTGTGCCATTCTTAGAACCAAACTTAGCATGAAGCTGGATCCTTCAAGCCTTTTTTATCCTCTCATAAATCAGATGTTTTAGGATAATTTGAGGGATAGAAGTTGTTTTTGTCCTTTGTTTCTGCTACATTACACTTCAAGGGCACTATTTGCTCGGCCATATCTGGTGAAGATTCTCATAGCCAGGACCTTCTTGAACATATGCTCATATTTCACTGTAGACTTTCTGTTAATGTGAGCTGAGAGTCCTGGCAGATGGCTAGCACATAGGCTGGAATTGCCACAGGAGAGAAAGTGTCCAAATAAAGTTTCCTCACATTTTCCTCCTTGAGCTTGATTGAGTTCTATATGTGACTTTGTATCATTTCCACCACAATATTCAAACTAGCACTCTACTTGTATAACCAGCAATTTTAGGATTGAACTGTTACTTCTAAAGTCTGCAGAGATCAGATGATGCAAGTGAATCTACAGTACATAAGTCTGCACATAACGTCATTGTGATGAACATTTACAGTGCAATAACAAACAAAACCACCCCAGAAACCTCAAATCACTCAGGAGTTCTGAAGCCAAAGGTCAAGACCTCACCTGAAGATGTTTAGAATTCAGTGGCTCACTAGAGGTTTTGACATGTATGCGCTTTACCTCAGTTTAACCCCCAAGCGCTACTGCCGATGCCC
>BJFM01002252.1:0-11404 GCA_016586285.1 Arothron firmamentum | reverse complement strand
ATACTGTATATCTCCTTCTGTCTTCTCTCCAATGTTGAGAGCCTTCTATAACCTTGAGTGTGTTTTATCAGCTCCTTTCTTATTCCGAGGGTGTTTTCCGCAGTAATGTCTGTCACAGCTCATTTCCCTCTGCAATAGAAAATGTCAGCTGATGCAAACTTCGATAATAACCACGCTGTGTGTTCATGTGTGCCGGCTGTGTGTGTGCCTCCTCCTCCTGCCATGACCGACGTTGGCCGATATTGATGTAAATGAATGCTGTTTTTATGGTTTTTGAGCAGGTTAGTGTAGATGACTACACTGACTGGGTCAGTCAACCCAGTAAAACTCACACAAGAGGAAGCACGACAGGATTTCAACAATTTAGGTCTAACAGTGGCTCGTGACAATTAACTTTTAAATTTAGAGCTATATCTTCACAGTTTAATGGTGTCCTTCCACCAATTTATTGTAATAATTAGCAAATTACAGAACAAGTATGATGTTTAAATGAGAAAATGAATATTGTCATTACTGCACTTCTACTCATCTGTATGTTTATATGAATGGCTATTTGTCTTTTTTTTTTTTTTTAGAGTTGTGACACACTGACACATACGTATAAATGTCAAAACATATGCGGAACCCAAGTCTTTATTGTTATTCTTTTTTTTTTTTTTTTTTTTACATTAGATGGATAAATCAGGCCCAACAGGCATGAGAGGTGATGTGAAATTCCCATGGCAGCAGGTCTGGCACATTAAATGTCATTTTAATCAGTCAGTCATAGCATGAGCCTCCCCTCTTTAACCTTTTCTCACTCCTTTTGTCTCCTATTTTATCCACGTACCTTTCACGTATCTTTAAAAGCTAAACCAATTTACAGATAGATTGCTCCGCCACAGACTAAATTAAACAATCTTCACACTGGCCAATTTAGCCCAAAGTCATTTTCTCCGTCTAATTTCTTGTGTTGTCTGGGATTCGATCTCTTTAACAGCTTTGGATGGTAGCAAGTAGTTTTCATTTGGGTGCAAGAAAAGGAATATAAATAATAGAACAACTATTCTTGAGTGGTAAATTAACTCTTTAACCATCTTTGACCAACAAGGTCTTTATATTACAACCCTGCATTCAACATTTTACTGGTGGAGAGTAACAGGAATAAGCATTCATAACCTTTATTCTCATTCCTAAAGAGAAGGCACAGCTTTTGGAGCTAGTTTGGAGATCCAGCAAGTCCAAAATGGAACCAGTGACCTTCGTTTCACTGGAGAGAGAACTCCAATTGAACTGAAAAATCAGAGTTCAGTCACAGTTTAGAGGATCATCCAATAATTACTGGAGTTCAGCACATCCATCAGACAAATATTTATTACCTCCAACAAGGGAGGAGGTTTTCTGACATTCGTGGTTTGTTTTTTCAGCAAAAATAACTTTAATTTATCAATGGATTTTAATGAAATATTCAGGAAATGTTGATAACGGGCCAAGGAACAGATGATTAAATTTTGTTGGTTTTGAATAACGGGAGGGACTTGTTCCTACATACAGTATATATTGAAAATTCCAGCAGAGTTTTAACCTGAGAGTTTTAACCTGAGAGTTTTAATCTGCTGGAATTTTCCATGAGATTTAAGCTCTTCACCAAGGTGTTCTAAATTAAGCCTCTGATATGACAACCTGATGTACCCATGGTAAACTGTTAACTCACTTAAAGATGATGTAAAAGACCACTTCGATCTACAGCGTATTGAATTGTGATGCTGATTGGAACTTGAAGAATGATAGAGAATGAAATTAGTCTTCTGGCAGGACACGGAAGCAAGATTGGAAATATTCCATCCCTGTTGTCCTAGTAATTGGTCATTTAAAGTCAAATTCATAATGAAGTTTCACTTCAACAGGAAAACTCAAAACTGTGTGGTTTCATATGGGGTAAATTAATGTATTCTCTCTGTAGCTGCACTCTCTTGATGACAGGCAGAGCATCATTCTGGGCAACAGATCATGAGAAGTCACTGACTTTGGACTCACCTCTTTATCCCCAGAAGGAGGATTCAATTATTTCACCATAGAAAAGGGCACCAGGAACTCCCACAGGGATTGTAGAAATTTCTGGAAAATTCTTAATTTCAAGAAAGGAAGAAACAGGATTTAAAACATGAGTTCATCAGTAAAAGCATTCTTGAATCTGATGAGTTCAACAACTTTTTATCCAAAGCATAGCAATATGATGAGCATAAATAATAAAAGGTTTGCAATAGTAACCATAAAATAATAATAAAGTATAATCTGAACTTCATTTTCTCACTCAATAAATTGTAAATGAAATAAAATGAACTGCTTTTATTGGAAGTAGAAAATGTCTTTTTTCATCTTTTTTTAAAATCCATTCCATTATCATCATCCGGGAGCAGGTTATAGAATAGAATAGAATAGAATAGAATAGAATAGAATAGAATAGAATAGAATAGAATAGAATAGAATAGAAATACTTTTAGCCATCCCAGAAATGGGAAATTCACTTGTTACAGCAGCAACATAATTACAACACTATTTACAGCAAGAGGGCTAGGGTAAAAACTGGTGTGGCAATTTCTGTGAAGTACCCTACAACTATATCCATTAAGCGGAAAACATCTGTGTACTCTCGTGTTTTATGCAGGTCAGCCAGAATGTTTCTGAACATCATTAAGGAGATGAGGCCAACCTGCACGCGCTCTGGTGTGTGGACACAATGTCCAGTGAGCTGTGATGACAGGCTGGGCACCCTGCAGGGCCAGTGCTAGCAGGGCTAATGTCGGGGTAATGAAACACCCAGCAAGCGCTGTCATTACCTGCTGCGGCCCAACTTCTCAGAGAAACATGCATCAACTGCAGGACGTCTGAGCCCCAAAGCTACAGTATCAGCACGAGTACAATAAAAGTGAGCCAGCTTTCCTCTAGTCCGTGTATACTGGTGTTTGAAATGTGATGGTTTCATGGAGAATTTGCAGGCTGGAGAAGCTGTAGATTAATGGTCTCTTCCTGTATTATAGAAATTCTGGGATATTATTTTCCCTGCAGATAACCTGATGAAATCAATGTTGGATCTTTGCTCTGCATTTAAAATGATGTTATGACTGTGTTAAAAAAATGGGGGAAAAAAACAGTATATTGACCATCAGCTGTAAGTTGGGATAAATATTAAAGACAGTTCTGTTGCACATTGTGATGAAGAAAGTTTTAATGTCACGCAGTGTGATTTTTAAACAACAAAGTGCAAATGTGGTGCAGAGGAGCCGGTTGACCTTCAGCAGATTGCAATGCATAATGTATGACTGAACAAAAAAAAAATCAGTTCTGGTTTGGCACGACAACGCATGCACGCAAAGATACGAAAAAAGAAAAAAAAAACATGAATTGGAAGAACAATATGCATTAAGCATATCTTTATAGGCGATTTCTTTTATGTTTCTCTCGTACTGAAGGTCAGTGCCTGGGCCAAACCCAAATCCATGTGTCCAGAGGTTGCACCACAGGCTGCAAGCATTGGTTCAGCATATTTCCAGTCTTATTCCTGACATATGGCGCCTGCCAGATGAAACTGGTCTGCATGCAAACACAAAGCTGAGAAAAGTGAAATTATCTCCCCATCACACAAAAATCACAGGTCAGCTGGCGCCAGGTTCATCAACAGCTCTGAGTGTGTTCACAGAAGGCATGCTGGATATTTTCCAGTGCAGTTTCATTTATTTTCTGTAATAAAATATTAAACAACTGTTACCTAAGTGCAGATGGAGTTTTCATTGTCTGATCACTTTAGATGTAAACGGCACTGAGGCTCCCGACAGGGACACCGTCAGCAAAAATTGCTCTGTCATTCAAGGTGATCTCACCCGACTTTATTATTGTTATAGCTGACCTTAAAATGCATAGCGTAGTGGTTTCTGGATATTGGCTCCATTTTTAACAGAACTGTAAGCGTTCTTGGGCTGCATTAAGGCACAGATCAGCAAAATGCAGAGTTCTGTATAAGAACACGAATGAGATTCATTCCTGGAAACAATATCCATCTGCATCGTGGCTGGGTGGCACTTACAGTTTACATTTCCATCCTTTCTTCTTTATTCCTTTTACAAACCTAGCCAAAACACACTTGTGCAGGAGAAACAGTCAGCTGAGAATAACACCTATGTTTTAAAGAATGGCAGATAGAAGATATTCCTCAAGTACAGGAATGGCCTGAAAAGTAAAAATCAATCGCTATTTTATGCTACAGTTTGGCTCCAAGGTTTGAGTTAAAATTGATGTTGTGTTTAAAAATCCAAGCACTAACGTGTGTTTTTCACTCAGACTGTACATCACACCCAATGTTTCACAGCTCCACCCCTATAGGATAGAAATTAAAAGGCATATTGCCAGACTTTCTTCCTTTGGTAGAGAACAGTTATAACACTTCATGGCGAACAATGTGTAAAATATTAAAACAAGCATGTGAATAACATACATCCTGTAACTTATTATCATCACCTAATATAATGTCAATCTGCAGAGAGAGAGGATGCCAGTCTCTAGGATGTTGCTTTGCATTTCTCAGCTTCACACTACAACCAAGATGATGGCTTTGTTTCCTGAGGCCATCCCACAGCATGTAAATACATACAGTATGAATTCCTTCATCAATATTCCTTTTTTCCTCTCACATCCAACCTTCTCACTTAACAGACCTGCAGTAATTATTCCCATGGTGGCAGTTTTTTGCTTTTGTTTTTGTGTCTTTCAGGCAAAATTTTTTTTTTGTAGCTTCTAAAACCTCCATCAAGACATACAGACAGGCGAGCTCATCAGATAACAATACATCAGGCTTGATTGAAAACCCGACAATGCTGACAGAGAGTCAGTGCGACTCAGTTGTTAACATTTTTGTTGTGTCCTGCAGACTGACAGCTGCTGCATGCACATCTGAAGGTCTCTAGAGTCCCAGTGGACACGGTTAATAGGTGTGAATGAAATTTTTCTTTTATACCTGCTGGAGCTGATGTTGAGCCTTAAGATAATGTGTGGAATAATTAATGAAAACAGAAAGAAGAAGAAGTAGTTTTACAAATTAAGTAAAACTCTAAACGAATCATTATTGGACCTAATAATTGTCCAGAACGGACATCTAACATGGAAAGTCCCTGACTGTATTCTTTACTTACCATCACTAACATTTATTTAAAGGTGCATAGGTTTGTTTGCATAGACCTTAAAACCACAGAATGCATATTTCATACTGAGAACTGTGGAAAGCTCAAATAAATAACACAATGATAAGAAAATCTGAATAAATAGACCAAGGCTGTGATGATGCTTTATCTTTTCCTGTCTTCTGGTTATCTCATCCATGCTGTAGACATATTCCTGGCTAGTCTGGTGCTGCAGACATTCACAACTACCTGCTGCCACGCTGGCTTCATCTCATGCATCTTTCTCAGAACCATCACAACATCATCATGTGCTTTTACTCTCCTCGCCAATGTGATTGGTTCAACCACTGAAAAACTATTTACCTGTCTTCCGGGCATTCATGAGCCGCTACGGCATCTCTTTGCTGGTGACCCAGCACAGCTGCTCTCTGCAAGGCAATCAACTTTTTTTATGGTGTATGATGCAGCAGACACATGTGTGGATGATGGATTCGCCACACCCTGCAACAGCACAGATCATGTGTCTCAGGTAGCAGGAGTTAGGCATGAGAAAGAGAGCCTCGATTCCAGGACGGAACACACACACATACATGTGTTCAGCATGCAAAGATTTTCTACCCAGCATTTGCTCATTGTGCGCTTGGGCATTATTTAAGCCAGATTTGTGTTGACTTGTTCTACATTTGATGGAAGTATCAGGTTTAAGATGAAATGGGATTAGAGCAACAAGACAGAGAAAGTTCTGGAATGCTTGTAAATCACCTGATTGGAAGCTTCAAAAGATCAACACATTAAAAGGTAACAGGTGTGAGTAAAACGAATAAATTAAACTTAAATATAAAATCATGTTCTGTTACTAATGACACATTGTCAGGCTGGACGTCCATCTGTCTGTCCATCTGTCTGTTTGGATTTTAGAATTCCAGACTATGTTCACCACTATTTTCACATGTTGTCAACAGTAAGCATCATGATGAATCACTGATCAATCTTTCATTATAAGATAAAAAAAGGAAAAAAATGCAAATTCATGGTAAAGTCAATGTTTTCAGTCTTTATATTACTATGAGCATTACTAGAGTTTTACAGCTGCTGTTCCTCATCACAGAGTAGATAAGAGGCTCACTATCTTCCTCTTGCTTATTTCAAGGCAGTTTCTGATTGACAGTGTCTCTCAGCGTTAAACTACTGACCTCCACGCAAATGGCAAGAATTTTCTAAACAGTCCCGTGTTAGATTCATGCAAGCGAAAACTTTATGCCCTTTTAGCATTTCATTTTTATGCTCAAAAGAGGATGGAAAGTAATAGGAATAAATCTAGTCATAAGGCAGAGGCTTTGCGTACATCTTGACAAATTACTTCTCTGTTATATAAAACTGGGGCATTTGGCAAAGAATTTCCTGCTCAAAGAGAGATGCCAGTGTGAAGCTAATTTATAAAATCAACGGCTGGGAACATACTAGCACTCTTGCATTCTTTGAGTATTTTGACTCTAATTGGCTGTAATTTTAAGCTTGATCAGTAAGCTTACTATTAGTCTAACTAGAGATATTGCTCATTTCTCTCAAGAGCAGCAGCTGAGAAAATAGCAAACTCTGTCCTTCCAAAGCTGATGAAACAGAAATATATCAGAAAGGCTCTCCTAAATTGTGTTGTAGCAGCCACCATATCCAAGGTCTCTGTTCCAGCTCGCTGCTCAGGGGTGAAACACAGCTGTGCATGAAAAATGGAAGTGTAAAGGAAAGCCTGGGAAAGGGCACCTTCATTGCAACTTAGGACGGCTGCAATCAGGAGGAACAGGTTGTCAAATACAGAGATCAACACACTCTTTTTTACTCTCTTTTTCTGGCTCCAAGGACCTGTCATCTCACACGGTTCTAGGCTGCCTTGGTGCTGGAAAATAGAAGGAGATACACGTGCTGCTTTCTGATTAAGCCCAGTAAATGGAACAGTTTCTTTCTGATGACGAGTTCTCTTGAATTGTGGCTTTCCAGCACATTTCTGACTGACTTCCTTGAAAATAATGAAAACAAATTAAGAGTCAGCGTTGCAATGGTGGTGAAAACAGGTCTGCACCCTGACACTATCTCTAGTACAAAACAAAGTTTTATTTTTCAGTCATTCATCTAAATATACAGTAAAAATGCATTGTGTCTTAATAAGCATCTTCAATGAATGCATAATATAAAGAAAGCAGAAATGTGCAGGCATTAATCATGTACTAAAAAGATCACTTGCAGTCAAACCTTTTGTTGTGGTGACAAGAAAAACAGCCACAACGTAATCCCTTATTTATAGCTTACTCTTCTTCCAACTGTGTCTGGGTTGACTGACTGTATATAATCATAATGCAGAGACGCTGCAATATTCTGCGGTCAAGAGTCATTGACTTAAATCCTGATTTGGCTTTTTGAACGGACAAGCAGCTTTGTGTGTCCACTCAGTCTGATGGTTGTGATGTTTGCAGAAGCCAGATATCAAAACAATATCACAGCTATGTTGAGCTCATGCATGGGACAGATTTTAATGATGCAGGATGGAACACAAAGCAAGTGGAGCTGCTCAGTCCCCAGAGTGGCCTTCGAAGGCTGCGTTTGAAAAGCGATTATGTCACAGCTGTGCGGTGAAGGCTGTTCCCTCTCTGAAAATAGAGCGACAACGACAAATCTTTCCCCCATTCCCAGGATCCATCAAGTGTGTCTTTGCTTTTTACAGCTGAGGTGCTCTAAAGCAGAGCAGAAGAAGAAGATTATGTGGATTATCTGAGATTTATCACTAAAATGTATTACTCGTCTAAAATGTATAAATTATCGAGGTTAATTTTTAAGTAGACATCCTGAAATCACTGAATTAGTCAAGACATGCCACTTTATCTAATGTGATCAGGGACAAAATAATCCTCTGTATTTAATTATTGGGGTTTCTCTCTCTCTCTCGGGCAAATTTTAACTCAAAGACATCCTTAGTCTCCACCGGAACACACAACGCTAAGTGTCATTAGCACAACCAAAGCTTCGCTGTGCAATCAGCCAATTTAAAGCTTTATATAATCTGTCTTCTGCTAGTTTTTCCAGTGAGTATTTCACTCTAATACTTGTAATAATGGTAAGCTGCAAAAATGTAAATGCAGATATCATGCACTGGACTTTATGCAAAGAGAGGAATTTAGCTGTTGATGCACTAATGGTCAATTAAAGGAAGTTACGTGAAAGCCAACATTTGTTTGCTTGTGAAAAAAATAACTTGAAAAGTTATAAATGGATGTTAATGAAATGTGCAGGAAATGTTGACAATGTGCCAAGGAGTCGATTAAATGTTGGTGATGTTTAGATACTGGAGCGACTTTTGATCTTTGCTTTGGTATTGCATGTAGTATTTTAAAAATACTCGACTAGAATTTGTGCTCAGATATGAAATGTGTCTTTCTATCTGACTCTTTCTAACTGAAAGAGGAGGAACAGAAATACACAGACATGTGTGTCCTGTTTCATAAGTGCAGAGATCCAAAGTGAGGTGGAGCAGAAATCTGATGGACATCAGGACAGCAGGAAGCTCCAAGGAGAAATTTGTCAGCTGTGGTGAAGGTGCAATAAGGCTCTTTTTGGGTGGATGGGCTCTGATGCAATCAGGAATCCTCCACAGACTGGACCAGCCCACTTCACCAGCTTATCCATTCGCCGTATTCTGACCGCTCCTTCAGCAGCCTGCAACCACCTAAATGGAACACAGCAAATGTTAAACCTTCCCACACTGAGAGGCTGCTTTATATGTCAGATGTGTACTTACAATAGTATCAAAGTAGGAACCGCGTAGAGTGCTACTCCAAAGGCTTCTTACACTACAGAGTCCAGGCTTGGGCTTAGCCATGCTTAACTCAATCACTTTACTTAGACGCTACTCTTTCGGCCTGCGCTCCAGCATATTAATCAGGCTGTTCTCCAGCAGAACCACTTCTCCTCTAAATCTAATCTCCGTGGGATCTCAGCCAGTATCCCCACTGAAAAGAAAAGAGAGCATTAGCACACAACACTTGAACCAAATCTAACGTTAGGAAAATGTTCAGCCAGTCATCCATGTTAAAATACAACTTAAAGGTTTACTCAAAACAAAGTAATATCTCATTGATTGACTGTTCTTACTGATGAAAAGCTGAAATTTGCAGACTGTGCCACAGCAGCCTGATAAGCAGTGCCCATCCAAAACACTTGGGAAGCACAAAGACCTGAAACTTTGATACTCTATATTGATTCCACCCAGGCTAAATGCAGGAAATTGATCTGTAACGTATCTTTGAGTAATTGTGTCCATGGTACCACTGTTAGTTCACTGGACTACAAGAACCCAGGAGGCAGCTTCATTCAGAGCAGACCAGCTGAAGCCTTCTTCCCCCAAAAGAGTTCCTGCATCTGTCTGAGATGCCACTGCAGATATTCAGCTCTCAGTTTTAAGAATTGTGTTCACAGATAATGTTTTCGAAGAGAGTTCTCTAGCCTGGAGCACATTTGAGCACAGAATCGGCTGCTTTCAGTGTAATGAAGGGAAAATCTATAACTTTTATCTAATTTTACATTATTTTTTCTGCACCAAGTATCTCTTGGATCAGCCTCTCCCTGCTTGTAGTTTAGACACATTCAGCCTCTAGAAGATGTTCTGATTTACATCCTGTTTTCTGGCTAATGCTCCACCAGCAGGTTTACAAATGTTTACAATATCCAATCTTTTATTCAACTTCAAATTAAACAAAAGGATTTGTGCAACTTTTTCTACATTTCAGCGCTGTTGATATTTCAGCTGATATTCTGGATGGGCCGGCTGGCATTTCCAGCCGAAATGTTAAGTCCACAGTTCATGTCCTCTGTGGTCATGCACTTATGTTGTAGTTCTGTTTAGTAAATGAGCTCTCTGTTGCAAAGTCCCAGTTCAGCACCACCTCACAAAAGATAGCAGCTCAGTCAACTTGCGCAGGATTTTCATTTTTAAGTAAGGCAAGGATGACAGTTTTATCTAATGTTCTCTCAATGGTGGCTGCTCCAAAATCTAATTAGTGCTCATAGTTGTGCTGAAATGAGTGTCTTAATGAGAATCAGCTCAACGTGATTATAGTGCTGGGGGCCTCTTTGTGTGTGTGTGTGTGTGTGTGTGTGTGTGTGTGTGTGTGTGTGTGTGTGTGTGTGTGTGTGTGTGTGTATCTGGCTACAGTACTGCGAAAAAGTTTTAGGAAGGTGTGAAAAAATGCTGTAAAGTAAGAAATCAAAAATGGGGTTGTTCATAGTTTTTTTTTTTATCAATAAAGGAAACACATTGAATAAAGAGAATTTAAATTTTAAATCAAGTTGACATTTGCTGCAACCACCCTTTGCCTTCCAGACAGCATCAGTTCTTCTAGGCATACTTTCACACAGTGTTTGAAGGAACTCGGCTGGTAGGCTGTTCCAAACACCATGGAGACCTAACCACAGATCTTTTGTAGATGTAAGCTTCCTTAAGCCCTTCTGTTTCTCCATGTAATCCCAGACACACTTCTTTAGGATGAAGATAGATCTTAATGGCCTCGGCTGTGTGTTTGGGGTCATTGTCTTGCTGCTGGATACATTTGGGGTCAAGCATACACGTCCCTGATGGTACTGCATGATGGATAAGTATCTGCCTATATTTCTCAGCATTGAGGACACCATTATTGCTGACCAAATCTATAACTTCATTTGCAGAAATGCAAACCCAAACTTGGAACTTCTACCATGCTTCACTTTTGCTCGCACACATTCATTAATGTATGGCTCTGCAGCCCTCTGGTTAAGAAACGGCCTTCTGCTACAACCAAATATTTCAAGTTTTCACTCATCAGACCAGAAAACCTGCTGCAGTTTTTCTGCACTGCACTTTTGACATTTTCCATGTCGAAGATATAGATTTTTGGCTGGTCTTCCATGAAGACCACTTCTGGCCAGACCTCTTCAGACAGTAGGGTGTACCTGGGTCCCACTGGTTTCTGGCAGTTTTGAGCTGATGGCGTTGCTGGACATTTTCCGATTTTGAAGGGAAATAATCTTGAAGTGTTGACTTGGTTGCATCTATAATCCTCAACATCGCCCAGCTTTTTGTGCTTTTTCAAAGAGCTTGAACAGCACATCTTCAAACACTAGTCTGCTTTGAAATATTTCTCTAGGAGAGAAATATTTTTTTGTTTCCTCACTTTGCATTTTGAAAGGATTCTTAGTTGACAGTTAGAGTGTGTGTGTGTATATATATA
>BJFM01002251.1:31307-42616 GCA_016586285.1 Arothron firmamentum | reverse complement strand
AGAGGGCGCCAATACCGCTTAACTGTAGACAGCATTTCTTTTGAATGGGCAATAATCTACTATAATTTGCATTTCTCTATCATGTTTGGGGACAAAAGCTGTGTCAGTTGTCTACACGGTCAGCAGAGCGTACCATTATTATATTTCTCAATATCATATAATTGTTCAATGGTTAAACCATATTGTAACCAATGTCTGGATACAACAGACAACAACACACAACACAACAAAAAGTACGGGTAATGGGGCAATGCAGCGTGGATAGAAAATATAAATGTATTTTAATATTTAGCTTGTTGGAAAAGGATTTCTCTAAGAAACACGACAGAACAGGTTCCTAGATTAAGTTTAAAAGGCCATTTTGTTTCACGTGTATTCGCTTACGGCCATACCACCCTGAGAACGCCCGATCTCGTCCGATCTCGGAAGCTAAGCAGGGTCGGGCCTGGTTAGTACTTGGATGGGAGACCGCCTGGGAATACCAGGTGCTGTAAGCTTTTCGGACTCATCCAGGCGACCAGCAGAGGGCGCCAATACCGCTTAACTGTAGACAATATTTGGATGGATGGACACGTTCGTTTTTTTCAGATACTTTTTTGCCCACTTTTTTCAGAATGGGCAGTAATCTACTATAATTTGCATTTTTATATCAAGGTGGGGTAAAAAAGCTTTGTAAGTTGTCTACACGGTCAGCAAAGCGCACCATTATTGTATCTCTCAATATACTACAGTATATTGAGAGATATATTTCTTCAATAACGTGACAGGGGACTAAATTGTAGAACATCAGCATACAATGCACACAGGTCTGCATATACGTGCATACACAGACACACATTCACACAAACGCATCAAAAAATAATTATTTTTGTTTCAAGTTTAAATTAAAGCTATTTTATAAAATGTTGCATGAATAGAAAACCATTTAAAGCATTTCTCTTTTTCTATAACACTTTAGTCTATTTTAATCTAATAAATTCTCCAAACTGGGGCGGTGGTAGCTCGGTTTATGATGGCATCTGGGAAGCGGAGGGTTCTTTGTTCCAGATCCGGTTGCAGACAAAAATGTAAATTTTGTTGGTAGCAGGAGAGGTGCCAGGATACCTTCAGAGCACTGCCGAGGTGTCCATGAGCAAGGTACCGAACCCCCAAATGCTGAGATAGAACCCTGCGATGAGATGGGGAATTGTCCTGCGGTGTATCCTGACTTCATCTATTTGCAGCTGGGTTAGGCTCCGGCACCTTCCCTGAGACCCCACGACGGAAATTGTTGTTGCGGCAATGTATTGGTATAAAAATCAAATACAAGCACTGCAGTTGGACTCCTAAAATGCAGTAGTTTTGTATACTGTAGTAGCACACATGCTCAAACACTGCTGCAGAAGTGGCTATACTCAAGTTATCGCTTCCACTCCGCTTCACCGTTGTTCAATGTGACACTGATCAAAATGGTGTCGCGATATAAGAGCAAAACAACGCCCTCTCGTGGTTATAAACGCAAGTTGCACCTTTAATCAGGTCTTTGGTCTCGATGAGGTCATTGGAAAATTACTATTACTGTGCCTGGGTAAAGTCATTAACACTGTGATAATTCTGGACTAAAAAAAACAAAACAAACTGTCTTACTAGTCTTAAAGATGTTTCTTTGGGGTACATAGTTAATTCACTGTATTTTTTTTTGTCAGCTTCACATATTAAAAGTTTACAGCCTATCTGCCTCACACTGTGATCAGGTGAACACATGTATTTCCTACAGATGTCATAGTTCTTTATGTGACTTTCCTGTGAATAACTGCTTAAGTAATTAAAAATTACTTTTCACTGACTCAGAATTGTATACAGACATAAAAGCAGCTCTGTTGGGTGTGAAACGTTTACACGAGTGGTATAAAAGGACCAAGCACGAAAAGAAACGGGCTAATGTGGTGTCACACCCTTTAAAGCAGTTGTTTATTGAACAGAGGTTGTGCAACAGACATTTGAGGTACATGAGTATGCGTAATAGTGGAGGGGGGCATTTCAAAGGGATGTATGCACTACTGAGACACACAGATGTTTATGGATGGGCATGATGGGTGGAGCTCGAACCATTTTCTTGTAGCGGATTACAATGTTGTGCGGATGTTAGACAATGTTTCGGACCAAAATGTCTTTCTAACACACAGAAACCATATTTACCAACACTCATTGTGACTATGGTTGTAAAGCAAGAACTGTCCTTTGGCCATCACAAGAATGCTGTTGTTGTGTCTCTCAGGTGTAGCACCAACATTAAGAGAAACTAATGGAACGGTAAAAATGGGGCCTCTGGGGAAAAAAAGGGGTAAAAAAGGTGCAATATTGTTCCGTTCCCCCCTCCATTGTAGTCCAAGTGGAAGCCTTGCCTAAAACAGTGTGAATCAACCACAAAAATGGCGTTTTGTAGTTGCTCGCCCAGTTTTGTTCTGTTCCATTCTAGGCTCCCTAACTGCAGAGGTATCCTGATGGGTTTGTTTTGTTTTGTATTTTGTCCAGTAATCCTGAGGTATAGGAAATACCACTGTTGCAGAATGTGACAGAAGAGCGGAGAAAAAAAAAAAGCAGAACGGGAGACATGCTATCTAAGCAAACTGTCATACTGTACAAAGAACATTTCCAGTCGAATATTCATTTCATGGTCTTCTATCACAATCTACTTCGTTTTTTCTGGATGCATCTCTTAAGCAGTAAAATAATTATATTATAACACAAATGTTTATAAAATAGCAGCACACTCAAGTGACACATCACAACTAGGTAATGTTATTTTTCTTTTTTGTTTAAATGAAACAAATTCATAGCTTTTAGCAGCGCAAAAAAAGACAAAAAAATAAATCAATAAAATATTGACACTTTTTTCTTGATGTCTTCACACCTCCTCTTCTGTCCACGCTTCACTTTGGAATACAGTATCTCTAAATCTTTGAAAAAAAAAAAAAAAGAACCCTTTTGCAGGTCTGGTCACCCCTATAAAATACAACAAATTGGAAAGGTGGTCTCGATACATAATGTAAGAAAGAAAATCACAATCATTTTAGGTTTGGGCCAGAAAGCTTACATTAGCCAAATGGGCAAATGGAAAAATGGTTATGTTTTGGAGAAAATATTCATAATTCATCATTAAATTGCTCAGTCTTAATGAAAAAAAAAAAGAGAATATCAATGTCTGATCCTCACCTCTTTTTTTCTTCGTTCTGAAAACAAAACCAATACAAAATAACCCCTAAACAAACAAAATAATACATACACACACACACGCACGCACATCGTCATGGAAAAAGTGTCAAGCATTAAGGTGGTTTGCTGTGTCAGAACCATGTGTCCCATTCAAATGAAATGACCAAACGTCTGATGGCTGTCTGTCTGATGAAGCCCCTCCGTTAACGTGACAGGGGACAGATGCGCTTCACAATCGGCCTGAACAATATAAGCCAGCACCATGAAAACCTGACCAACTACAACAAAGCACATCACTTAAGGTGGTTTTTGTCTTCCTCTCTCTATAAAAACCCTCGATGTCCTCCGAAGAATGTGCAAATATTTGGATGTTACGACAACTTTCGTATTATTATTTTCATTTTACGCAGCTTATCGCTGTCCTCTGTAATGATTTGTGGCTGTTTAACAGATAAATAAGAGAAAAAAAAATTCAAGTAAAAACAAGTATTTAATGTCTAGATAAGAAAACAGAACCCATGGAACACTGAAGTCTGAACGTAGGCATTTTCAATTCATGTTGGTGGTTTCTATTTGCTCCAACTCTCCGGTACACTTTGCTAAAACAGGAATGTCTTTTTCCATTTTTTTTTTTTTTGTTGTTGTTTTTGTTTTTTTGGTCAGAATATTCTTGTGTATATGTTGCGGAAAGCAATTGACAAGCATCTGATGATTGGGAAACCAGCCCTACAAGTAAACCAAAGAAAAGGCTAACAAGGATTAAAAACAAGAGAGAAAACATCCATTCCCCAATGTCCGCCACTAGACATATTTCATTTGACTTATCTCCTGGGGAGCATGTTCTCAAAGTGCTTTGCCATTGAAATAGGGGAGCCAAGAACAACCCTATGTGGGACTCCAGATGCATTGACTTTATACAAGCATTCCTGTACATCTCATCATCCCCTCCCCCTCACAAGATGATTTATTCTCATATGATCAGGCACCATACAGGTTTAGTTACTCTTCTTATTTCTGATGAACGTGGGATCCGTTCATTCACTCAGCTGTGTCACTGCAGACGACCATTTGCAGAAACTGTCCACTGAAGTTTTACAGTGAAGCTTTTGGACACCTTTCGCTTTGCTATCCCCCCCCCCACTGCTCACTTCCCACAGCAGCACAATCCGCTAAAGTCCTAAAGTGTTGTCCCTTCTGCAGCAAACTCAGAATTCTTTTCCTGCTTATTAACAGACGGGAGCCTCCATCCACAATGCATTTAAACAAAATGCATGGATTTACTTTCTACAAGACGTTGTCCTATCCTGCTTTTTCACGTGCCGTATATGCTCACATGTGCGAGAGATCATTTCTACTCTGTCAAAGGTTCAAAACACCATATTGTAACAATGTAAAAAAGAAGGAAGTTGGATGTATTATTTCAAGACTGGCAGCAATCAACACACCTCTGAGTCTGAGGTGCGACTGTACAGGAAGAAAGATGAGAGCGCCATGCCCACATCCTCCTTTTGCAAAACTCTTTTTCCACCTTACTCATAGTCCATGCACGAGACATTTACTGTTGGCTGTAAATACACCATAATACACCGTTCACGCATGGAGGCAGTGATGTAGCAGAGATGCCCTGTTATGCTAAAGGAGAAAGCCTCGACTCGCTCCGCGGGCTCTTCTTAACATCCAATATTTAACTATGAGTTGACTTATGCTCAAGTGCCTCACGCCGTAGAATGCTAACTGCTAATATAGATACAAGATCACATGTAGCATTCACACCGCACGCACGCACGCACGCACACACACACACACGCAAACTGGCACCCTCACCAACAAGCACGCGTGCGCATAACTGCACCAGAGGCATACACACAAGCAGCCTGACAAAAGGAGCTTATCGATCTCTACTACTAAGTTCCAAATTATGTCCAATAATAATATTATTATTAATAGTAATGATTACTAATACTACTAATAATTACTATCATGCCTGTTTCGTTTCACCGACATTGAGCAGAACATCCTCACAGTGTCCTCTATCACAGGTGATGGTAGAAGAGATATATATACTGAAGCCCCACTGTGATCCAATGTATGTTCCAAACGACGCCTACAAAACAGCTTCAACATCAAGCTATGGTTAAAATATAACTTAAGGATCATATGATACAATCAGAGGCAGAATGCAAATATGATTGGCTTCCCTTCTATATATCCAAGGCACCACAGAACTTCATTGTATCAAATCTATTACTTTTTAAACTAAAAGATCATAGAAATTCTTTTTTGTGGGCAGGTGTTTTCGTCTCAAAGAACAGAAAATCTACAAAAAACAAAACAAAACAAAACAAAAAACTAGCAAGCATTGTTCTTTTTTCTTTCAAAGGGCTTGTGTTTTTAACATTTTTCTTCTTTTGTTCTTTTTTTTTCTGCTTTTACGAAAAAAAAATTTTTCAGTATGCTTTTTTTTTTTGCTTCTTTTGTAAATCCCAAACAGCAGCGCCCTCTGGTGGTTCACAAGTTGACATCGCGGACGTCTGTCGGGGTGGAGGACTGATCCAACTCGTCCAGGCCTTTCCCGCTGGGGCCCCTCTGTGTCTGCTGGTGCTGCTGCTGCTGCTGCCTGCCTTCGCGCAGACTGCTCAACAACACACGTTCGATCTGCTCCTGGCACTCTTTGAGAACATCCTGAACATTGGGAAACGCAAAGGAAGAAGGTGTTAATAATATATATTATTCCAGTATTTTCATCTAAACAATCAAAAGAAGGGAGGTGCTTCCTATCAAATGCATTTTTTTTCCCTTAAATTAAAATTAATTGCTCAATAAATAACAATACTGGATATGGAAGAAATTAGATTTAGATTTATATAGCGTTAAAGCATCAAAAGTGAAACTTGCAGAATAAACTGGGACCCTGTTGAAGACCAGCTGCCAGTTCAAGACCAGAGCACAAACATTACATCAGCCCACCACAGTTGTCCACTGAACACCTCTCTAGGGCTTGTGTATGTGCACATAATCAACCCTCCTTCCCCCGTCCAACCACCCACCTACCCAACAGCCTCTGCACTCCCCAAATACACACAAAAGCCAAACACAAGTAGCCTTGACAACAGTGGGCGAAAACACAGGTAGTACTAAAGCTATGTTAATTACATTCACCTCCTGTGGGAACACAAAGGTGGTGCTTTTTTAACGAGAGCCAGTCTGTGTGCCTGCCTGCCTGCCTGCCTGCCTGCCTGCAGGGGATCCATCTGAGACCTGGCCAGCTCACTTTTCACCATCAAAGGCCGCCGCAGCAATCTGAGAATCCACCTGGGAGAAGAGCCCCTCAGCAGCACTGAGCCCTCATATCCTCCCCTGATGGTGGGTTGACAGAGGGGACGGCAAAGCAAAGTGGGGAGTGGGAGGACGGCTCTTAATGAACCGCCAACAGAAGTGAGACAAAGGTTGAACTGTGTGGACGCGAGGACTGGCTGATGGTTGAAGATAGTAACATTAAAGGATCAGAGAAGCACCAGTGTGACCATGATAATACACCAGATGCATTTGTGTTGCATCTGTGGTCGGTTTCCCCCTGAAATAATAATAATAAAACAATTTGAATAAAGGTGGACCACAATGCAGCAATCTAGCACAGTGCAGCATTGGCAGGGCAGGAAGTTTGAAGAGAAAGTAGAACATCCGGTAAATTTTCAAAATAAAAAATCCCCCGTTGGTGGATCAGTTTCAACTGTGCAGGAGGGACTCACATTTTCAAAATATATTCGTGTGAAAAAAAAAAATTGCCCTAATATACAATAAATAATCTGATATTTCCACATTTGAGTGAAAATAATGGAACTACCCAAAATCCCAACCAAAAAAAGGGGTATGATCCTCCTCCTCTGGATCAGAACAAATAATGTCTTCTTTTGTGGCCCGTTTTATATGCTACAAAGTGTTAATATTGCATGAATTCATTTTAAGCTGCCTTCTGCGCATTGAAGAAGCAGCCGGTGTATTTTGCGGAGGATGGAGCGGAGACACGGGGATGCCGTTCAGCGAAGCAAACGCAACCAGTGTGTTATCGGGATAAGAGTGGATGAGAAAGGACCGCTGCCCTCTGGTGATGAGAAGTGGTAGCACAAGTAAACGCTAACGTTTTCAACATTTGCCTCCTGCTGCCTGCAGAGCACCAGGCGTGTGTGGGAAACACAACGGAGAGCGCCCCATGGCCGGAGGTGACGGGTGAAAATGTACTGCTGGAGAAGGGAGACATTCCTTTGAAATTTACAGCTAATTTAAACCTGATGGGCCACAGTCTGAGCTTCTGGAGGAGAACAGAGACCCCACTCACATGAGAGCTGCTCTTTGGGCTTTGCAACCGGGTGAGTGGGAAAAAGGTCACAATGTCGAAGGTCAGACAGTGTGACATGTTACAGGGTGAGATGTGCTGTGTTGTCAGAGGGGAAGTATATGGGTTTGTCGCTCTGCAACTAACCCTTAATTTGTTGAGCCACTATACATCTGGAAAAAGTACTGCAGAGGATATCTTTATTCATCCATTTCTCTAGAATCATAAGATGATTTAATTCCAATTCTGCTGATAAGACATGACGAGGCTTTATTGATGCAAAAGTTCTCCTCCCATGTTCATCTGAGGGCTAAAGGTCTATAAAAGATGTACTTACTCCTGGAAAAATGTTTCTCCCCACAGTGGGTCTGACGTGGAAACCCGACACGGTGTCTGTCTCTTAATCCCTCGTCTGAAGTTGGCTGCTTACGTGCACACAAGCACAAAGGCTTCCCACTAACATGTGCTCCATCGGTCATAAAAATCTCAATTCCTCTGAGAAAATTAAGTAAAGTGAGGAACACGTAAGGGAACTGCCTGTGTCTTACCACTGGAATGTACGCCTGCGCTTCTTAAAAGACATACACCCCCTATTTGTATCCACTGCCAAGTTCCATAGGCCTTATTTGAAAAGCTTTAATGCATTCAGTGTGGGACCAGCAGGAACTGATCCTGATACCGAGGAGGCACCAAATAAATGATGCCAATAAAATGGCCGATCCAGTGTTTTCCCTGAAGCCTGAATCCAGGAAAACATCTGACCACCGCCTCGGAAACACACATCATACTGTCACAGGCTGTCATGTGGCCATCGTCACGCAGGCGGTAGGTGGAAGTCATGCAGACAGACAAAACCGAGGGGGAGAAATGTGCGAAGCCATGGAATGCGTTTTAACTGCCGACTGCACCACAGAAGACAATGATAGCTTCTCTGTGAGGCTGCTCTGGTCAGACAGCTGAGACACACACACCCACACACACACATACACACACACACACACACTCACACACACACACACACACATACAGATCTGAGGAATTCTAAAGCTGAAAATTCACTGAAAAAGTCACCACAGTCTACATTGAACAGGTAAAAAACAAGAACTTTTTCCTTCTTTAACATGCATTCTCATGCACATCGGATGGTGAAACATATGGTAATTCCTTATGAAATCATCTCTGTGGTAATCGCTTTGCTACGCCCCCGCATTAAAAACATATTTCACTCCCACTTCCATCTGTCGCGCAACTTCTATGGCTAGTTGAGTGATAGTTAGACCACAGTGGAAACCAGAATGCTTAAAAAGAAGAATGAAAACAGGAAGGGGGGAGAAATGGGAAAATATGTTTCCGGCATTTTAGTGTGTGACCTCGACTGAGGTCGACAGAAAATTCATGTCACAATGATGAAAAATAGGAAGGTGGTCCTAAAACCCTTGGACTTCTCTAACCTCAATATCCTGTTTTAATCATTCAAGACTAAAGAGAAGCACGACACACATTGCAGCATATATATTCCGCTTTTCTTACCATCTAGCTAAAACTCGTGTTCTCACGATTTTCAGCTAGATTATCTGCTCTTGAGTTGCGGTTCGAGCGAACCAAAGCTGGGAGACCCCTCTCGACTGTGCCAGGTGCATGTGAGGCTTCCTCAGACTTCTCCGAGATGGTGACTTGGCCCTATCGCGTTTCCACTGGAAAACCGGAGCTTCTGAATACCACAGATGCCAGCGGGGTGCCAGGGGGGGTGGTGGTGTTGGCCATGATGTTGTTGGCAGGAGCAGCTGCAGAGGTTGGCAAATTTCGCTTTGCCTACATATTTTGCCTGGCTCCCGGAGCAGCTGGCTGCGAGTCGCTGCTCTGCCGTCAAAACCCAAAGACGGTGCGTGCACACATTTAGTTTAGGGTTGGTAACACCGCCCTCGGGGCCGCAGTCAAAATAGAGACTGAGTGATGTCGCTCTGAGGGAACACAGTGGAAGAAAGGGTTCATCTAGCACTTTCCCCTTTCTCCCTGCGTTCTTCTGAACGGGGACAAACAGAGTCAGCACCACTAAAGCTGACAACTTAACGCTGACAACTACCTCTGAGCGTCTGTCATGAGGTTGTGTTTTCTTATGTTGCACCACAAGTGGTGCACCAGTCTGCCTTGGGTTCTTAAGCAAGTTTTTAGAGCAAAAGATACCCTGTGTATTTAGTCTTGGCTTCTTCTCAACAGTCTAACACTAAATCCTCTTATATGTTGAATCAGGCAGGATGCCTTCTGCGTCCCGTGTTTACTGCGTGCTGCGGCCTGTCTGAATGTGAGGGGTTGATCAGAGACAGGGAACGACTGAATTCCCTAAAGTCTAAGACGGAGCAGCCTAAACACACTGGGGCCCTGTGCTGCTGAGGTCAGCTATTTGTTTTTCCTCAGCTGCTGAGCGAGATTTCACACAGCTTTCACCAGAGGGAGCCCTGCTTTCCAGCAGTGATGCATTATGGACCATAGAGGGATACGAGAGAGGGCTGATTGTCGTGCGGAAGGCCATACCCCCCCAACACACACACCCATACACACCCCTCAGTGTCCTTTTCACACTTCAACAGCTTTCTTCCACATCCTCCTCCCTCTTTGACTCTTTTTGAACCTTTAACATAGCAGGACAGAGGCCCGGGCACGGTGGCGTGCCCTTTCAACTCCTCCTCCTCCTCCTCCAGCCAGCTTATAGAAAATTGAAAAAGTTTGTGTTAAGATTTAGTCTGCTGGTGCTTATTCGCTGTGCTGCGGCTGCATAACCGTTTTTTTCCCCCAAACAAATTAGTAAGGGAATGTGTGATGACATCCAAAAGTCGGTAAAGCGTGTTTAGACTTGGCCATCACCAAAACCATATCAGTGCAACCAAAACAATGACCTGGCTCACATTTCTGTCGGCTACTGAGCAGTCTGTACGCGCTCTTGACCTGGCTTGATTGAGAAGTTTCTGTCCTATATAACAGCCACAGTACAAACCAAGATTTCATCAACGAAAACCCCAGTGTTGTTTGACATTTCACCAGAAATTCTAACTGCCGGCCGACATGAACAATGGTGGTTACTGCAATGAATGTACCTAACGCAACGACAGGGGATGCTGACATTAACTCCTCCTCATTCACATATTACTCAGAGACCAAAAATTTCCAGACAAAAGCACCAGGCTCTTGCTGACAACACCCCACTGGTATGCAGCGTTTTTAAACTGGATGGGGATAGGTGTGTCTAGCGCCCGACGGTGTGTACTGCGTGTTCTGGATGTGAGACGACACTCACCACTTCCGTGTTTGTAATTTTGGCCAGCAGCTCCGTCAGACTCTCGCCCCACTGCGACTGGTTCGCTGAATCCAGCTGTAGACCACAGATGGCCGCCCCAACGCTTCCTGTGGCGATCATGGAAGGCGGGTACATGGCAAATCTGAAATCTGTTTGAGGGGAGGAAAACACAAATTAAAGCTAAAGGTAAATGAAACCGCTGGATAAATTGTGTCTTTAAACACTGGATTCTTTGTCCATCTGGTATGATTTGAAACGACTATTTTGACTTTATTTACTCCGCAAACTCGTCCCTGCCAGCCACAATATGATTTAGTAAGCAAGCAGTCAACTAATAAATAATCCTTCTATTGCACTGGCTCTGAAAGCAGTGCTCACTAATGACCAGGGGCCTGGATAATGAGGGTTCACTTGGCTTGTAAAGGAGCTGAAAAGCAACTACCCTCACCCACTCCCCACCTCGGTCCCCCCCCCCCCCCCCCCCCCCCC
>BJFM01002251.1:8485-19064 GCA_016586285.1 Arothron firmamentum | reverse complement strand
CTCTCTCTCTCTCTCTCTCTCTCTCTC
Source organism: Arothron firmamentum (assembly GCA_016586285.1). Lineage (NCBI taxonomy): Eukaryota > Metazoa > Chordata > Actinopteri > Tetraodontiformes > Tetraodontidae > Arothron > Arothron firmamentum. Next base: position 19,037 of record BJFM01002251.1, on the reverse strand, counting down.
TCTCTCTCTCTCTCTCTCTCTCTCTCTCTCTCTCTCTCTCTCTCTCTCTCTCTGGTCAGTTATCAGTCTCTCCCTTCACAGCGCGTCACTGAACAGTCTGATTCATCAGTTTGAATGTATTTCAGATAACTTTATAGTTTCACACAGTTATGAAAGTTGTGAACACTAACTGACTGGCGGCTTTTTTTCTCAGAAAAGAAATGCAGAAACAGATCAGACGTCCAGTAATTTAACCTTTCTTAGTACTGCTCTTTTGGAGGGGGCAAATGTGAAACAGTTTGGTTGTGAATTAAATATCGTCAACTGCGGTTTATTTTAAAGCTTAATATGAATCCGCATAATGAAAAAATAAAAAATAATAACATTTCTATTTTAAATCGAAACTAGACACAAGTACTTCCTCTGACAGTAAACTTTGGAATAAGAATCAGGTGCTCCATATGCGGATCATAGGGGTGCGCGGAGCAGGATGACGCAAATAATCACGTGTTACAGGTGCAGTTTATCCTAAGACTAATAATCATATCTGTTGGGACAGAAATAAGTCTCTGCAACAGAACACCCAACAGTATGTATTGCACAGACACATCTTTGATAAAATCTTGATAAAAATCATTAAAAAAAAGCAGGAGATTATTTTGTGGACTTATAAATATAATTCATCTTTAATATATGCAATAACTCAACCGACAAGCTCCAACTTAATTTAAAGTGGGTTAAATCCTCTTTATGAATGACTTATTTACAATTTTAGAAGAAGACACATTGCTGTCACATTTTCCCTCTGAGACGCCGGCGGCTCGCCTGACAGACGTGAAGCCGACAGCGGCGCAGTCTCAGCCCCGGAAGCGTGCCATTACCATATCACAATAAAATCGGAACACACCCCATCGGTTACAAATGCCGACAAGTTGTGACATAGTTTAGTCTGTGCGGAGAGGAGAAGTGATAGAAAAGAATTCGAAGGGTCTGAAAAGTTTTCGGTGAAATTCCTGCACATGCACAGTGCAAGAAATGTCCATCAGGTATTTGATGCCGTTTTCCGTTCTTAAAAAGTCGACTGTTTTTTGTTATTAATATTTTTTACCAGAATGTGCAAATATGCACGTTTGTAGAATATAAAAAAATGACAAAAATATTTGGAATTAAAAACAATAAAGAATTTGCCTTTACATAAAGAAGAACAAAATTATAAACCACGTGCACTATTCTAATAACCAAATATCAAATGCATGAATAAAATCAAGTGGCTGGACTGACTTTTTTTTTTTTTTTTTTTTTTTTTTTTTTTTTTTTTTGCAGAGGAGGATCCACCAGTGACTCACCACCAGCGTACCAGGTTTATAAACCTCACTAGGTGACGAGAAAACAACTTCGGGTTGTGGGACGACGAGAATAAGCTCTCTATTTTATTTTTTTTAAGATCTTTTACCGGCATCTGCTCGGGAATCAGGAGGTTGACAAATAGCAAACCATCATGTTGCTGAAAAGAGTTGGAGGGGAATTCAGCAGGCGATTATCAGAGCACAGCAGTTGTGAAAGCAACACTTCTCAACGCGTCAGAGTGTGTCTGGGACTTTGTTTGGCACCATAAACAGAAGCTACTCATTTTTTGTCATTTTTCTACTGTCTGAAATAACTCAAAAAAAGAATGTCATGCGACTTTAACGCGAAATAAATAATAAACAAACGAGCAGACAACAATGATTACATTTCATCAACAATTTTCCTTCAAGACATGAGCCAGGATTCATAGGTATCAGCCAAGCTGTAAGAAAAGATTCTAGCAAAGCATTTCCAAACTGTTTTATAAAGATAACATCTCTTCAGGCTTGTGATAACAGTGCAGCTCAAAACAAAAGAAAGAGCACAAAAAAAGAGCACACCTGCATTTGCAACTGTCACACAGCAAACGCACATCCTCACAAAAACTTCAATTTATAAAAACAGTTCTGTACAATTTCTTCCATTAAGGCATCTAAGAAATAAAAGTATGAAATAAAATGGAGGAAAACTGCTTTGTTTAAAGCTCCACCTGCAAATTTGCATTAGAGTAACTATTAATGTTGTAATTTCTAAATGTTTTATTTATATTTTCCCAATTTCTGTTATGAGTAATCATGAAATGGATTTTTGCCACATTTTCAGTAAAGTTATTGACACTACACCAAAACAGAATTCTGTTAACTGTCTGGACACCCAGTGCATTTGCTGAAATTAATTCAGAAATGTAATTATTTGTAAAGAAGACGGTCACTAAAGCACAGCATTTCTTGCTGAAAATTCAGTCAAACTAGTTCCCCAAATTTCTGGTCAAAAAAATTCTTTAATTTATGTTTTGTTAGGATTCTAAAAAAAAAAAGAAAAAGAATTTAAATAAATTATCGATGATTAAAGAAAAGAACACAGAGGGAGCAACAGTCATGGATATGGAAAACAGGGAAAGAACAACAAATTTATTGTTCTGTTGGCTTGAATATTTACTTCAAAAATATGTCTTAATATCCACCATGATAAAAGAGACAAAAGTTTTCCCTCTGCATTGTTAGACTGACTGATGATTAGAAGAGAAGAGATGAATGCATCATGACAGCAGCAGGTGAGGCTTCTGCAGCCGCCTCCTCCCTCTGCATCAGGTCTCCGCTCACACGTGGACACAAGGACACCCCACTCAACAGAACTGGACAACACAACTTTACATCAAGCATCTTAAAGGGGTAAAATAAAGATCTATAATAGTTGGCGCATCACAGTGAGCACAAACTGCTACTGATGAATCATGATGAGTTTGTAGGAAACATCGCTTCAACACACATTGCCTTTTTATTTAAATCATTCTTATATTTCCTCTTTTTTGTTTTCTTCTTTTGCCTTTTTTGCAATATTTTCCTCAGTTCAGTAACTGCAGATGTGTGAGTCAAACAACAACAGCAAGAAAAGTTACTCATCCATGATCAGAAAAACAGCAGAATTTAGAAAAAATGATTATTTATTTTTGTCTAACAGTTTGAAACAGAAAAATGTAAACGTGCAGGAACATTTCTGTTCAAGATGACTGCATCTATCCCTTCCCTAAAGCCGTTGAATGCAAAATCAGCACTGCTATTGAGCCCGACGTGAAAAGAAAATAGGTTAAGGAATAGTTAAAACAGCTTTTTATATCCAACAATAAACACACACACAAAATCACATCATTACTGCATCCAGGACGAATACAAACATGTCCATCTCAAACACACAGGGGCTCAGATTTCCAGTACAAGAAGTCCCTAATGTGGGATGTCTTCCCTGGGTGCGACATGAGGGCTTCCAGCGGCAGTGCGGTGCTCTCCATCTGCACCTGTGGGATTTCTGTGGGACCTTCCCACAAAGCTGGCACAGAGCGCTGAGCCTGCACACTCTCCTCAAACTCCCTGAGAAGTTCTTCACGCAAACACTTCCTCCCAAATTTTTTGAGCCAAGAGAAACCAGGAGCAGCACAAAAAAGAACACATCCGAGAGCATCTGTTGGCACCGTGACGACGGCAGCAGAGGTGAGACAAGCTTCAGCCATCTTCACGCCATCTTTGGGCTGAGAGGTTATCACGCAGATTTGGTTGGACTGTCCCTTTAAATTGACCGCTGCTGGTGCGATCTGGCATGTCTAGTTTTTATTTTAAGAAAGTTTTTTTTTAATTTTTATCTTTTTCAGGATTCAGTTGGTCCATTACTGCAATCAGAACTTTAAAAAAACAAAAAACAAAAACTATATAACAAGTATGATTCAGAGGTTTAGTTATAAATGTTTAATGTGTTGCGGGACAGTAAACTATGAAAGGTTTGTTTTAGAACAAGTGTCCCATGCAAAGCCTGAACCACACAATTTATGTAAATAGTTTCTATGGCAACAAAAAAAGAAAAATCAAAAACGAATATAAACACTCTAACACGTATGATCTATACTGGTTTCATTAAAATAACAAACAAAAAATTGAATTTGTGATCAGATGATTAACGCTTAAAAACAAAATGATCTTTTTCTGCAGATGCCAAGAAATAAGTACTAAAAAAAAGTTCATCTTTAACATGAGTCAATACCATATTTGTATATGAGCTGGTCTCTGAAAGTGTTTTCATTATTAAAATGAAATCGATCAGATGATTCGGCATCTAATGGCTAAACTCGCATGCTGCGGCTGCTGATAAGAAGGATAAAGCAACTTGAAACAAACCTGTTGTTCAGAGCATATTTATCTGGCGGCACCACCGACGTGTTCGGCGTATTCAAACGGATTCGCTGTGATTGTGGCAGCAGGTTGAGCAGTGCTCTAGAATTAGCCTTCAGTTTGATAAAAAAAAACAAAACATCACAAATAAACAGCGCTGAATACTGGGCCAAATGTCTCCAGATGCATGCAAACTTGGAGAAAAGCAGAAAAAGTGTGATCAGTAGAAAAGCTAATAGCCCAAAAACAGAAGCAGGATGGGAGAACTGAGTTGGTATTGCACAGAGCAAAATCAACTGGATCTACTGGACCTGGGCACAAAGATAATGGAGTATTTTAAAATTCTCTTATCAATTATCAGTGCATATAGGAGGAGCATGTCTATATATCTATCTGGCAGGGTTAGTATTTGTCATTATTTGCAGATGTTAATGTTGTCTCAATACTTCTGTGAAATAAAACACCATCATCACAGCATACAAATTGTCCTGAGATAATTCAGGTTTTGATTGCATTTTACAGATTTTTAAGATTATTGTATTCAACAACTAGCTGATTCCAATTCAACGTGTACAAATGTATTCAGATAATCAGGCATGCCTGTGTAGGTATCTACATTTACATTTACGCCAGCTGTTTTTGGAATAAACGTTTAAGCTGAAAATTAACGTCGCCTAGAAATCATGGCATTCAGATAAGTGCTCGCAAGGAGTTTGTACAGTTGACTTTTACTTTCACCAAAGTCACTTGTTAATGTGACACTTTCATATTTATTCAAGTGTAAGTTTAGTGCATTTATCTATTTTCAAACATTATTGTGTCTTAATTATACCAACACTAAAAGCTGCACATCAGCCAAACCTGAATAAAAAAACAAAACCTGTGCGTCTCAGTGTACTTGGGAGATGTGAGGAGAGAGCTAAAATAATAATTAAAAACCCCGGAGCCCTGCTTCAGGATGTGAGGTTCGTCATCACTATGATGTCACAGACTTATCAGTTTTGCTTTTTTTTTTTTTTTTTAAATGTGGTTATTGCATAACTTTACTAGGCTCTTCACAGGAGAACCTACACACTGATGAGGAGGGCGTCCTTCGTGCTACATCTTCACACTGACACATGCGGTGTCAATAGAAACTAAAGTTTTCAAAATAAGCCGTAGCTATGCTACGAGGGGATGTGGCCGTGCAGCCCAGCTCTTTTGCCACCTTGCTGCATGTTTAGCTGCCTGCCCGATCAGAATCACGTTAGCACTCTGCTGCTGGTTATCCAGCAAAAAGATAGGACCTCCGACAATAGTAAATTGCTTTTCTTTACACCCTTAACAAAGATGGCGTCCATCTATTTACCCCCAATCACCAGTGCTGTGTGAAAGCACCATTAATAACCGAAAGCAGCTTTGTGCTGTGAAGCAGTCCATCACAGATGTTAGCGACAGCGTGCTGACAGACAGATGATCCTCACCACAGACTGTCTGTATTGGAAGGTGTGCCACTGGAACAATACGCTCTAGTAGCTCTGGCCAAACCTTCAGTTAACACAAAAAACAAGCCGTCTGGTATTCATTTACCTTTCTTCTGCCCCTCCACCCTATTCCTTCATCCCTGCCTTTGCCTCCATTTCCATTCCTCCCCTCTTTCACATGCTTGACCCTGCCTTTTGAACTGCACTAACCACCTTTCATGTGGTCATCAAATCTACTGCCAAATGAGCCAGACAGAGAGGTGAGTGAGCACAGGCAGCTAAATAATGTCAATATTTCCCTACTCAACAGAGGATAAACTGTTTTCTTCTCTTTTTCCTCATGTTTCTCCTCCTTTTCTGCACAACACCAACACTGATGGCTGCCCGGAGCCCGGAGCCCCTCAGCTGCTGCTGGCTCTTCCCCTCCATCACCCTGCAGGATTTTCCCATGTTCATATCGCTATAGCCCTTGACTTTGTCACTCATGTAACAGCTGCCTGCTGATACCACACCGCAGCTCCAGCCTGTTGCCCTCCGTGCTTTCACATCACACAGCGAGAACAAAGGCATTGTGAGCACAGAAGAGTCCTTGGTGCAGAACGCAAGGACTCCCATGGACACGCTGTGCACGTGAAGACCGCAACTACATTTTTTGCACAAAATGGTCCCCGGCTTGTTTGAAAATTGTGTCTCTTGGTGCTTTGGGAGGATCAACATCCTGAGGACTTCCACCTGGAATCACAACAGACTCGGAGTGAAACATTGCAGCAACTTGAGGTCAGACACGTCTCGCAGCTGGGTGTGCTGGCATGGGAACATCCCGCCACCAGACACTCGGAGCTACGCTGACCGTGTCACTGAGGGGAAAGCTGAAGCATCGACCCTTTCGGAATGAAAGAATTCATATTTCAGACGGCAAACTGGACCTCAGTGTTCTTTTTTTGATTCCATCTGAGCAATCAAAGAGCAGCTATCATGCTAACACATGTAGCGTGTTTATTAGTTTAAGCCTGATTAGTGATTTGATTCTTGAGTCCTGGGTGAGAAGACAAGCCTGATCAGTGATCACGAACTCAGATGCTTGGACAACAGATGTGATGTAATAGGTATTTTCCTGTTTTGTAAAATCAAAGGAAACAGGTTCAGGCTGTCAACGCTCCATCTGGATGTAGAAGGTGTTGAAGGGTGTTGAATCAAGGAGTAAAATTCTCTGCCACAAACGCTCACTCTCAGCTGTTCATATGAATGATGTTTATTTTTAATCAGACCTTCCAAATAAAGATGCTTCCTAATGTGGTTTCCAAAGTAACCCCAATCTAAAAATAAACCCAAACGTTGTGAACACCTGAGCGTGTGCCGGTGCTCACACATGCACTTAATGCATATGTGATGCTACTGTTGCACTATTTCTCCTGCTGATGGTAACAGGTGGTAAAAAGGAAGTTAAATAGATTGCGGAGGTCTCCACTCTGCTGCCTCTTCATCAGGTGTGCACCTATTTGCTGTTGCCAATAATAAACACTAAGTAAAAAAAAAAACAACTTGTGATGGATGAAAGAGCAGGTGCAGGTGCACTTGTGGATCACAACAGCCTAGAAGAGACATGAACAGCAACCTTATGTTCTATCTGATCCTTTTGGCGTTGAGTGAGGCCAACGGTGGTGGTGGGGTGGGGTGGGTTGAGGGGGAGCGGCGCTGTGGCAGCCCCCTGGCAGATGAGTAACTTCATTACAGAACCACGCATGAATGTCGCGCGCACCCTCCCCACTGCCCTGCATCGTGCCGCAATAATCTGATGCTTTTGGGAAACCGAGGTGTTGGGCCGTAATTTATGGGCCGCATCTTTCAAGTCTCGCCCTCGGCTCCGCTGGCGGCGTCAGCCTCTCCCGAGCCGGTGTGTGTGTGTGTGTGTGTGTGTGTGTGCATTTTAAGGGCTACATGTGTCGCTCCCTATCTCGCTCTCTGAGTGGCACAAAGGTAAAAGGAAGCTTAACAGCCTGGGAAAAAGTTGAACAGTGTGAAATTACCTTGATCCAAAGATTCCTGCCACATACCAGCCCAATGAACCCATAACAGAGCAGGCACTCATTCAGAGGGCGCTTGCCTGCAGGGAACAGCTGAGAACATTGGATTGGGGGGGGGGGGGAAAGATAAATGGGAGCAGGAAAGAGGCCCACCTCTGGTAATCTCAAGTCTACAGCCAGTCCTGTGGGTCAGGGTGACTATATCTAATGCACATTCAGTGATAATGATGGGCAGCAGGGTGGGTGGGGACCCACCCATTCGCCTTAGTCACATCTTTGTGGCTCGCAGGAGGAGAAGGCAACAATGATAAAATATACAGAGAGGAAAAAAATAAACTAGTTGTGTAGTTGAATCACACCTGTTTGGCCTGGAAAGGAATGGCTGCACCATAAATTGTAATGCAAATCCTCATATTGCACATTGTAGAATCCCAACAGTCTGCACAGAAAGCAGACGTCTGTGATGTGATGATTTATGGACTTTTGTACAGAAGGGTGTGTTCTGTAGGTGTTTGTGGGATGACCTGTCTTGGTGGAGCTCTGATAAAAGCCTCTGAGGTAAATTTTGATGGTAAATGGTCTTCCTTGAATAACATTGGAATAAATAAAATTGGAATAAAGCTGGTGATTTAAAGGATTTCACATTATATTTATTGCTTGTGATTCGCTCACTGTCGGTTTCTATCACGTCATTTTTAAGAACAAAATATCTAGTTAAATGTTGCAGGTCTGCCTACCAGCCTGACACTGAAAATCTGATTTTAACAGACAGGGCTGAGATGGCACAAACCTCATCCTGCACCTGAATGAGCTTTTAGTCAGTGTCTCTTCATGACTCTCATTACACACTTTCACAGGCAGGTTTGGAGTTATGGAAGAAAACAACAATTGATTCATTTAACTTTGACTTTTCTGCAGATAAAGAGCTTCTACTTATGCTGAAATCAGTCCTTTCTGATTAATCCAGTGAAACACTGGGGACTTCCATCTGTCACTGCAGATGCAGATGCAACATCTGAAATGAAGTACAGACTAAGTAAACTCACGAGCAATGTTTAAAAAAAAAAGATTCAAAAACAGTTTGTGTCTTGAACAAAGGTGTGACAAGGCAACTTACCTTTATTTCCACACTCATGTTTTGTTTTGCTATTTTGTGCTATCTTGAGTCTAAAATTATCCTTGGAAACATGTTACAGCTATTTTATTGACGAAAACCAATGCAGAGGGCATTTGAGTGGCTTGTGACTTGTAATGGAGTCATTTTTATTGCCTCGTACCTCTAGTTTTACTCAAGTGTCCCTAGTTAGGTATTCTTCACGCCTCTAGTCAAATAGCTTCAGTGCTTCTGCAGATGCACTTTCAATAGGAAGTGCGATGTCATACCAAGATAGAGAAACCTGCTTGTAATGTCTGCTGGAGGCACAAAGGCACCTCCTGCATTGACTATGCTTGTTGGATGAGGTAACACTCTGTGTCATCAGAACACAATCTGTGCCCTTTCCAGAAACAATGCAGACATCTTCAAGTCTGCATTTTTCTGTTTGTATTGAAATGTAATGTAATGTTGTAATGACCCCATTTCAGTTAAACGTTGTTTCAGTGACTTCCCGAACATCTCTAAGCTTTGTTTTTTTTAGTTCAACTGAGGCTTTATTTTACTTTTTCTTCTTCTTTAAGTTAAATTTTGTTAATTTTTTTCTGATTATTGTGTTCTACAATGCATTTAGACCTAAAAATGACCACTGATTTATTTACCTTCCATTTTCATTGTATCCAAATGTGATTCCATAAACTTTTATGACTAGTTTTACGAAGAACTGCATATCACTTTTGCAAAACAGGTTATGTGTGCAGTTAAATCTGCACTCTGTACGCATTGCTAAAAAAGAAATGCTTTGCATAGCGAACAAAGCTGCTATTTCCATCTTGAAAATTCATCCTCCAGCATAAGTTAGGGACCATTGCTTTAATTTTCTGTTAACTTTTCTATTAGCAGATGAACTGTCGCTTCTCTAATAAATCCAATGGAAACCTTCCAGAACTAGGTACCTACATCTGATCGAAAACAGATCAAAGATGATCACACTGTCATACCTGATGGAACGAGCTGTTTCATTAGACTCTTAAACATGACATCTGTTCACGTTCAAAGACAAAGACCTCTTGTTGAAATTATAACTCTTGTCAGTCTGGAGTGGAAAAGGAAGTAGTACGTTGTTGCTACACAGGCAGGAACTTCACACGCGGTGAGGTCAGGCTTGGTTTGGTTGGGATGGGTCAACTAAACATCAGGACACGACAATAGAGCTTGTTGTTTGCTTTTCCTAAAGCTAAGATCACTTTAACCACAGCAGCGTCAGGCCTGAACGCATTGCTTCCCCAACAGTCACCTGGGAACTCCCAGTAAGCAGTCCCATTTGAAAGACAATATAAACATGACTGATGTGGGACTGAAAACAACATCTGACGCCTAATAATAACGATGATCATCTTGTAAATGATGTGCAAAGTTACAAGATCCGTGACTTTAGCAAACCCAAACCCCGTACCCTGCATAAGTTCTCAGGCCTGGAAGCTGCGTTAAGTCTTTACGTTCATCGGTTCCTTATTCTAGGTGCTTTTTGCATTGTTTCTCTAAAACATGTTTCAAATTAAGAAAGTCCATAAACCAAAGAGAGAGAACAGCTGGAGAGTACAGCTGTGTCTCTACATTTCAGAGACCGGGGCTACTTTCAGTCCTTGGGAGATTGAAAGAGCTTCAGACTACCCTGACATGACCGAGGCGCACATGGACAGGCTGATAATACAAGTGCAGCAGACACCTAGTCCACCATCGACAGCCATTTTGGGTTTTTTTTTG
>BJFM01002248.1:9001-21935 GCA_016586285.1 Arothron firmamentum | reverse complement strand
AGTTTGGAAATCAGACTGTATGTTTCTAAAGCAGAACAGTATCAATGCCCAGCCTTGGATAAGAATCCCTGTAGGCACTTGACAGAAGCTACCATTTATCATAGTGCAGCTCCTGAAAGGGCATGGTCAAAAACGATGTTAACACTCAGAATAATAATACATGCTGTTAAAGAGATTGACATCATTTCTTGGAAAAAGGTTGTTGGTAAGTTCCTGTTGTCGTTCCTCCGCCGTCTGAAATTTCATGTCAGACCTGGACGTTGAGGAGGATGATGGTGTAGATGGGTAATGAGATATGAAACATCTTCATATAGGTGCACCCTGTTAAAGTTAACGCTCGAGTTCCTTTTTCTGGCCATTGGCTCATCCCAGCCGTGTTTCTCTTCAGTTGCGCTGGGATTCGGGTGATATCTGCATCTGTTCTTTTTCTTTTTTTCCTCAAAGTCTTTCACCCTGACGGTGAGCCTGATGACCTTGGAGCATCTGAGATGCTCCCAAATGTTTTTGTTCTGTTCCATAATGAGGTTTCACAGCAGACCCACTCTTTAATGAATTCACCCAGATGCTAAGGGGAGCCACATCCTCCCAGAAAATCAGTCCCTCTTCAATCACCGCCTCGCCCTCTCCTGGATCATTTTCCTGCTCTGCTCCTTTGCGTCCCCCCCCCTCCCCCTCACCCTTGTCTGTCAAAGTTCATCCATTATTCCTTCATGTTATCTGTACGTGCACTATTATAGTCTATTTTGTTCCCTTCATGACTGAATTTGACGATGTTAAAAGAGTTGTTTTAACATCTTCCTCATCTCCACCAGCAGCCAAACACTGAACAAGCTCATGTTCCTGCTCGCCTTGCTTGGTCTGCCTCGCAGCGCAAACAGCTGAGCTCTTATTAGCACCCACCGAAGAGGAGAACTGTAACACATTTGCTGTTGGAATTGTTCCTACACCCCAAAGCACACAATAGATTCATGTTTTAAAGCTAGAAGCAGCACAAAACCGGCAAATAAACAGGCTCAGTGCAGAGGAACAAGCAAAAGGTCCCAAAACATGATGGAACGGCCTAATTTGTTGGTGTTTCAAGTTGAATCGCTAAAAAAAAAGAAGAAGAAAAGGGCCCAACCTTTGTGTGTCGCGGGCCCTAAATGCCTGTGATGATGTGGGAGGGATGGCAATGGTCCAGAGAAATGGGTTTTTGTGTTTCGCCTCCGCTCGTAGTGCTGCTCTCTGCTCCAGCTGACATATAGGCTCCACGGTCATTAACTCGGAAACAAATCTTTAAAGACATCAGATTTCCCCCAAGGTCATAAAATTGTGACTCAGATCAGCTGAGTGAGTCACAGTTGCAAAACCCGTAATGGCATTTCCAGAGAAACTCTCTGACATATTAATTGCGGCGTGTACTCCAGCACCTCTCGAGTTCTTTTTCTGCTCCGCTGAAGCGCTCATTCAAGACTGCACAATTTGTTTCTTTCTGCTGACCCGATGACAAGTCATTAAACGCCGGGCAAATCCGTGCCTCTCCGTCTCCAACACTAGCTGTGCTAATTAATATCCTCCCGCTCGCTTGCTGTTTTTGGAGAGCATCTGCTGAGACAGACTGCCAGAGACACGAGGTGTTGGTTTATTGAACGGGGAAGTCTAAGCCTCTTTGCTGTAAAGTAGCTCTTACCTTTACTGTTCCTCTCATCTTTATCCACGCAGCACTGTCTGCATGTACGAGCACACGAGGGGCCTGGGCTGCCACATCCCAGAGCATGCACGTGGTGCTCACCCACTGCAGATGGTGTTAATTACTGACCATTTCCAACACAACAGCTTTGAAACCTGCTGTTTTAGAGGAAATCTGGGGTTGTGCTGTTGTGGTAGCAGCGGCAACCGAAAAGGAACAGATGCACGTGCAACTTTGTAGAAGGAAACGGGGTAATCCGTCCTCTGTCTCCTTGTCGGGGATTATTTAGACAGTTTTATTTTCCCAAGGGCAGCTGGCACTGTATGTTGGGATGCAACGGGGATGCTTCCTCATTGGCAGGTCTTCAAAGAGAAGATGAGAGTCTCTCTTGAGGTACTCAAACATCCAGCATTTACTTCTTCAGCCTACAAGAGCTTCAGGCAGGAGGCCACAAACAGCTAAAGCCATTAATGACAGATTCAGCCTGAATCTGAAGCTATTTTAAAGACACACTCACTTTTAGTCTTAAATTAGGGTCAATTAAGACAAACTGGTGTCAAATATCTTGAAAGCATCTAAGAACATTTAAGGTTCTGTCACATGGGCATCTATCGTGGCCTTTATTTTTCAGGTCTCGAGTTTTTTTCAGGCGAAGAAATATAATAAATCTTTTGAATATTAGACACTAAAGGGGGGGGGGGATATTTTGCCTCTGGCAGGTTAATCAACTAAGTGTAGAGAAAAGGGGAAAAGGCGTTAGTCCTGGATGGTGAACCTGGAACAGGCTGAGGCTGGCCTTGTCTTTGGTGCTGGAAGGCTGAACACTGCTCACTGAGCACGTGCATGGCTGTCTCCAATATGGCGCCACCTCCTCCTCCATCTCCTGAATGCTGCTGTTGTTTATGAAGGATGGCAAACTGTGTTGTTTTATGGCTGTCCTATAGGTCTTTTTTTTTTTTTTTTTTTTTTTGCTGCACAAGAACAAGGAGATCTGAAGGAACAAATCTTGTCACTTGTTTTGATTCCTTTGATTTTTTTTAAATGTGTAAAGTCTCAAATTTTCCATCTGGAAAATGAAGTTCCAAGCACCTGGCTCTCTTCAGGTTTGCTACCTGTTGTAGAGTTGACTGTCGGAGACATGATGGCTTTATGCTTGTCCTCATTTTTTTACACTTACTAATACACATACAGCCTTCAACCTTGTGCCTGGAAATCCCCTTACAGCTTTCCCACTCAATCACCCTTAACAATTTATCTTTGACGCACTCTCAATCGCCCTTTCTTGTAGAATCCCCTGCATTTAATTTAAACTGTCTCCTCTCGCCGCTCCCCCTCAGCCGCACTTTACTATCAGGACTAAAAGAGGGAGATAGACTGGGGGCCTTAAATTATCCCTGCTCTACACTGACTCTAGAACCTCTGGATGCAGTGTGGGTGGACTGATTTTATGAGTGCAATGATGGTTTGATGTGCCGGTAATCCTCTTTCACTGATCTCCCCTCATCCATCTGCTTCATCTCCATCCTTCTATTCCCTCCCTGGCTGCTACATCTCTACATCCAGACTCGCACATAAATGCATGAAGACACGTTTACAAACCCATTCCCAGATGTAATATGACCAAACAAAAGCGTGAGCATGAGATGCTCTTCCCCTATATATGTGCAGCATTTATCAGATTAAGTTTCGATGCTTCCTGTTGTCGTGCAGCATCTATACAAAGAGTACATTTTATCCTAAAGTACTCTTCTCTCAGCAGAGCTGAAATCTGTGCAGATTTAATCTTTTTTGGGTTATAATCCAATTGAATTGTGTAAGGCTCAGGCCTCCTAAAAAATAATATAAAATAAAATCTGTACAGAAGGGGCATGAGATTTCTTTGACATGTGAAATGGAGCTTTTGGGCCATGTGGCCATTCAAAAAGCAGCCATGCACACCACACTGTGTCTTTCTATAATTTAATGTGCAGAAACAAATGAAGGTCACATTTCCCAGATTTTAGTCACTGACGTTCCATTTTTAATACATGTAATTTCCTTTGAAGTTGTAATTACACCATTACTTACAAGATTAACTCTGTCTCACACAGATGTGTGTGTGTGTGTGTGTGTGTGTGTGTGTGTGTGTGTGTGTGTGTGTGTGTGTGTGTGTGTGTGTGTGTGTGTGTGCCTTCATTATTAATATTTTGCACATCAATTTTGCTCTTTTTTTTTTTGACCTGGTTAGCTTTTGAGATGACAAAAATATGTGTTGGCACTTGGCAGCAACCACAGCTTTCTCTCTCTCTCTCTCTCTCTCTCTCTCTCTCTCTCTCTTTACTTCTTCCTCTCTTAATTTCACACATTTCTCAGCTTGCTCACCTTTGATGAGTTTGATGATTCCCCATTTGTCCTTCCTTCTCAATCATTTCTTCTTCACTCTTGCCTTTTATCTTTTCTCTTGCACATCATCTCTCTCTTTTGCCCTCCCTCTCATCACTTCCACTCTGCTCTTCCTCTCTCCTTGCCATAGCAGTGGGTGTACTAAGCAGGGATTAGGCGTGATTGAAGCGCTGACGTGAGAGTTTTTCCACTGGGGCCTCTTATCCTCCACAGTCCCCCAGAGAGACCTCTCATTGCTGGGCTCCACTAGCACATCAGGCCTGGCCTCTCAAAGGACTCCCCATGGAAATAGCCTCTCTTCATGCCTCCATGCCTTATCCTCGATAGCCTCGGTGCCTGGCCCTCGTACATACCCTCATGCGGTTTGGCCTAATGGAGCCCTCTGCCTGCCAAACTAGCAAACAAACCTGGCTTTTCCTTGTTTTTGTTTCCAGAGTGTCCCATCCCATAACTGTAACGCTCAGATTCATTTCAAGGGAAGCCAACTTCCTCTTCTCTCCCGACTTATACTTCATCATATCCTATAGTAGTTGGCTTAATTCCAATTACTTAATTGGTCAACTATGTGTTTTGTGAAAATGTGAATATCAGCCAGTATATTAGTAGTCTTGCACACCATGACAATCTTGGCTAGTTTGTTTACATTCAAAAAGTCGCGATAGTTCATTTTAAGATTACAAAAAATATCTGCAGCTCAAATTTAATGGAAGGTCTTTGGTTAATTTACCACTGGCAGCTTTCCCCCTAAAGGTCAGAGTATTTTCCTTTCATCTGACGCATGCTTCATACACTCAGCAATAATCTTTGGAAGCAAATACAAATTGTGGGGCGAACAGATGTCCCGGACCCTTCATTGTGGGAGACAGGCCATGCCAGTCACTTCCCGTGACCTAAATCTTCATTACGTTCTCATCTGTCCTCCATCCACAGTGGCGCTGATGGTGATTAACACATAAAAGCGTGAGAGATGTGCGATATGGTGTGCACTCAGCATATTGCGCGCTTTATCTCGCCACCAGCACCACCTGACGTTAATGTTACTGGAGAGTCTTTGAAGCCAGGCTGTGGAGAAGAAGCATGAGGAAAGATTTATATGCAAAATACAGTGTCGCCCTCAGGGGCCAGCAGGAATATTCATGGCACCGCTTGTTTCAAGTTTGTTGATTTAGCCACTATTTGATTTTCCCTCTTTGCTTTGCTTTTTCTACCAGTGTTTTCACGTGGTTGGAGTTTGCTCAGGAAAATACCGTGATTACCTCTTTAGACCTGATTAAGACCTTAATATACATGCCCACGCTGGGCAAGACTCAATACGAGTTGCAGCACAGACCACTGGCAACATTTTCAGCAGTAACTTCAGTAAAACCTCTATTCCTGCACAATCCTGATGAACAGGTGTTGTTTCGTGACCGTCAGGGGAAGGGGATTCTTCCTGCTACAACACAAATTCTCTGCATTGAACATCAGTAGCATCATGCATGTCTTTGTACAGTGGAAGGCACGGAGAGTGATAGGAAAACTAGTACAGCCATGTGGAGAACATGCAAACTGCACAATATTCCTTATTTTCATAGATTGGCTATAATTGAGCCAAAAGCAAAACGGCTTATTAAATATGTTCAGTGATGTGCCTTAAGTGTTGGCTCATCTGGAACATGGAATTAGAAAATAAATGACTAAGTTATGACAAAAAAGTTTAAAAATGTGCAGGTTCAAGTTATTTCTCTGCCCTCTTTGTCATTTCAATCAGTTATTTGCATGCACAAATAGTCAATTAGCACATTAAACTGCTTTGTACATAGTTGTAAATGTAAACAGTCAGAGTCATTTGTAAACAGAGCTGTGCATATGCATTTTTCTTTGCCAGTAACATTAGACATTGATCAGGATTTTTTCTAAGTGATAATTAACTGTTTCAATGGCTACAGTGTAAAAAAAATGCCTGCTAACAGCTGATGCGATATGACTTGGTGCATGTTTTGCAAAATATTTTTGTGAAAGAGAGAAAATAAATGCTGTGGACAGTTTGAATAATCAACATTATCTGTTCTTCTTTTTGCAGAAAAAGGCTCAGAATATTATATTTGACGTGTAGTATTCTGTCTTCCCTCGTCCTCAGCTCTTCTCATCTTAGTTGTGGGGGTGACAACAGTAATCCTTCTTTGTTAACTGAATTCTGCAGAGTGGCTTCTTAGGAGATTTTTATTTTCCTTATTTTTATTTAGCAAGTTTTTGTTTAGAAAAGCTGTGATTGCATGCTAGATCAGCCTCACATTGATTGGTTCAACCTGTTTTTACATTACAAATGTCTATCATGTAGGCTGAGGGGGGGGGGGGGGGGGGCTTCCTTTTATAACAGCTGTAATCCAGTGGGAGAGTTGATCATGTCCAGCATGTACTGACTGTTGGATGAACTTCCCAAGCTCCATCCTGTGAGCCACTATGAAATGGACCCTGATCACCGCATTGTGTAGCCGTGTGGATGACTTCTAGATGTCCTTCCTGCTCTCCCCTCCTCGAGATGTTGACTCTCTGGGACAGCGGAAATGTCGGAAACTTATCACAAGTTAATGGATCATAAATTGAAACTGAAAGTTCTATAACAAGCTCCATTTATATACACACATTCTCTCTCTCTCTCTCTCTCTCTCTCCCTCCCTCTCCCTCTCTCTCTCACACTCACACTCTCTCTCTCTCTCTCTCACACACACACATGCAGATTTCTCCCAGAGCTGCCGACCTCACGATTCACCATTTGTTATTCTCAGCTGTCGCCTTGTTGGAGGTCATCTTTTATGAATTACTGGCCTAACTATGCGGTCTAATAAGTTTTGGGGCATTTGTGTGAGGTTCTGCCCTGCATGTCTTCTACCGTAGAATGCGAAAAATAGAAGAATCAACCTCGGAGGTTTTCACTTAGTGGACTTGTGCCACCTGCAAGCTCGTCTTTCCTCTGCTGAGGTCATGCTAGCTGCAGTTTGTAGATGAATATGTGCTTCTGGCAGTATGTGAAGGGCATTTCCTGTAATCGTATCACAAGATATTGTTAAACGCAAAAAAAAAAAAGCAAATGATTAATTTGTGTGTCATGAAGATTAATTTTT
This sequence comes from Arothron firmamentum, assembly GCA_016586285.1. Taxonomy (NCBI): domain Eukaryota; kingdom Metazoa; phylum Chordata; class Actinopteri; order Tetraodontiformes; family Tetraodontidae; genus Arothron; species Arothron firmamentum. Next base: position 14,780 of record BJFM01002248.1, on the reverse strand, counting down.
TTTGAATATTTCAACCCTTTGCAGATCTTTTTTCTCTGCATTTTAGGGGGAAATGAAAGCTCAAACACGATTAGACAGCCCGTGCGGATCAAAGCAGCTTCCATGGGTGAACGACAGCCTCCCGATTCCTCAATCACATCAGATTAAATATGTCAACATGAATAATTACAAATCAGCCATGTTCGTCATGGCACTTCAGCGCATCCCCCTCCCCACCCCCCCTTCATCTCCCCACTGCTCATTAATGTTTTAAATGTAGCACACAGTGGATAAAGTGTTGGACTAAATACCAGAGAACACACAAATATACAAATGTGCGATAAACATGCATCACTAAGCCGAGTGTCTCTTCTAATGGCGATTTCATGAGCTCATTGTAATAGTCTAAATGGCTCCTCTGCGGTTTAGCGCCGCCGCTGCTGCTCTCAAGCAGTGTTTTCTGTCTCCTTGTTCTGTAACCTCAACACAAATGGGTTCATCTCTGGTTCCTTGGAACAGTAACACACACAAACACACACACACTTTTAAATAATAAACCATCATCATTCCCACAACCACCATCATTATTGCTTCCACCTTTGACACAGAAATAATAAAACTGTAGACGCCTCTGTTGCTATAGGCCGAATGAGAAATGGTGGACACAATGTTTGCGAGCAAAGCCATGTTTAAAGTTGGTGTGTAACCACTGGTCTCCATGTCTGGGATCATTTTAGCCTCCTCAGTTCCCAGCTCACACTCTCTTTCACTAAGCTTTCACTTCTCATCTATATGGAACAGACTCTGTTGTTGCGCAACCGTCACACTGCGTACCAGCTCTAACTGGTCAAACGCACACACACACACACACACACACACACACACACACACACACACACACACACACACACACCCCAGCTCCAGAAATAGACATTTGGAGCGGTAGCCTGCAGGATGGAGGTGACCGTTCTACCATACAGCCAGCTGTCCCTCAGGAGTTGACATTTTCATAGACTGGCACACACGTTACCGATTTCCTTTCTCATTTCAGCAGTTTCATGTGTTGGCTTGGCTGTAGAAAGCGGACTTGGGACATATTTCATCCGAAAGTTTGGGGACACTGTTCCGCGGTTTGCTGGAGCTAATGTTTGAACTGGCCTTGGAACAATTAAAGCTTCCAGAATTTGCTCTGAGCCCTCTGGAGCTCAGCGAGACACTAAAGCATCTGATAATGATGTTAGAGGTATCCTGTTGAGCCAATGAAACACAGACTCCTGATGGTTTTAACACCATTTTAGGGTGATAATGCCCCCATTTGCCTCATAGTCATGCAATTTCACGAACTGAGAATATCTGAGGGGTGTGTCTCATATTGGCTGTTTAAAGCCCAAAGAGACACATGATGAAAAACAAAAGCCTTTTATGCTGTTCTTTTGCTAGCACAAATTCACAAGCAACCATATCAGATTTATCTCATATAATAACGAAATAACATTATTATATATGTAATAAATGAGGCAAGTTTTTTTCCATGCACATATGACCTAATTGCTGCTGTACTTTTGCACTTGTTGTAAAACCAGTTGCATGGAGACAAATGATGAGTTGTCAGGTTGTGTTTGTATCCCAAAGGGGAAGCTCAAACCCCATATAATATCTATACCATTTAATACTGAAATTAAAATCAAATAAGTAGTTGATTCCCAAAGTGTCTGTCCCAATTAAAGCTCATTTCGCCATTTTAAAGCAAAAGTAAAATGAAGTGAAAAGAAGGGAGAGTGTAAGACCACGAGAGAGGGAAACATGGGATAGGTACATCTCTGAAGCTGAACATCTTTCCATACGTTCAGGACGACCCAGCTTGATGTCAGATTACAGAAGATAAACAGATCATCCTCACTCAAGCACCTCTCCATCCGAATCTGTTCCCAAGTGCATCCTTTGTTACCTTTCCGTGTGATTCTCATCCTTATTCCTTTTCATCTGTGCTCACACCTGCGCCCACAGTTTTAGTGTGATGATTTATCCCTTCATCTCCAGAGTGCCATTGAAGAGTCGTTTGCTCCTCCAGACTAATAACAATCGCTGCAGCGAAGAGGAGGAAGATGTTATTGACTTCCAAGTTGCAGCAGCAGGCAGGCAGAGTGTGATCTCATAATGTTCGGTTGGGTTTTCTTTCACGTATCTGCGATTTAATTTTGATCTATACCTATAGATGTGCAGATGTGGGCATTCAGCATCACTGTGCACTAGTAGACAGAGTAAATGTTATGAGAGAAACCCCATTAATAAGTAACACATTTTATTAAAAGATTCATGCTGAAACTCATAGTCACTCATTATGTGTAGAAAAACCAACACAACACATACTTGTTGGGGGAAGTGTGTAGAACATGCTTTAATGCTTTAGAACACGGTTAATTCCATGAAACCATTGACATGCAGTCATCCCTGCTGCAGCTTGTCTCTGCTAATTTTAGAAAACTGTGCACGGATGTGCCGGAGCTGAGGTTGGTTCAACCAAGCCACCCCTGAAGGTGTTTGCACACTTGTTAAGACAACATATGTGGCACAGAAATGTGTGTAAAGAGACAGGAGTGTAGAGGTGAATTTCACAGGATCCCCACTGTGTGTGTGTGTGTGTGTGTGTGTGTGTGTGTGTGTGTGTGTGTGTGTCTGTGCTTGTGTATTCTGGCATGGGTAGCTGGCGGGTACATCCAAGCATGCAGTGGTGTGGCTCCTAGCATCAGTGGTTGGTGCCATGCATGTGACATGGCTGTTGTGCACGTGCATGTGTGCTTGACTTGACTTGTGTGACTGTTTTTTTTTATATACATTGTGTGTTTTTTGCACTGCATTATTTTGTATAATGCGCATTTTTATTAGCTCAGAACATACGTTACACCTGCCTTTCACCAAATTTAAATCAGAAGGAAAGACTGTCATCTTTCAAAGGAGGTGATCGTTGAAAAGGCCTGCATGTTTTTAACACACACACACACACACACACACACACACACACACACACACACACACACACACACACACACACACACACACACACACACACACACACACACACACTCCCAGTTAGAGTCACACATTGTTTTGGCTACGGGCTCCAACTGGTTCTAGCTTTAAAGCTACAGCAGTTTCATTTCTTTCCTCTCTTTTTCTCGGGCGCAGTGTTGAACATGCTTCCCAGACTTGCTTTTCTTATCTGCCTCTTAATTATTTCCAAAACTAAAGGTTCTTCTTTGGAGTCTCTCTCATTTTTCTTTTCGGACTGTAGACTGTAACGGAGATCGCTTCACCTCCACCTTTAATAACTTCCAATATGGTGATGGAGGTGCGGGCCGTTAACCATCTGCAGCCAGCACTTTCCTCACATCCAGATGATATTGACTTTAAGAGCGTTTTCATGATGAGTCATGTTTATTCCATTGTCATTTTTATGGCTCCGCCATTCCCCTTTTAACCCTTCGCCTCCCTAGACGCAGCTAAATGTTCTGGCAGCACACAGGAGAGTAAGTTATAGAAGTAATAAATATTAAATGGCCTCAGCTTCAACTAGGAATGAGGGCTAATCTGTTTCAATTGCCAGAGAGGGAGTTTGGCTCCCTTTTGCTTTTATTAGTTTATGATGCCTGTAAGGATTAAAAATAAAAAATGACATTTGGGGAAGGAAGAGAGTCAGTGGTCACTCATCTTGTTAGCAGTTTGCATTCTGGACAGCGACACTCAAGAAGAAGCAATTAAAGAAGCATGATCCTTTTTATGGTCTCTCTTGCAGAACCTATAAAGACAACATTCTCTTGTTGCTTTATCCCTGTATTTGCAGTATACATGTAAGTTTCTTCATATTTTCTCAGCGTGAAAACCTTTGCATCAACCTCACAGAGGCAATTTGCAACATGAATATTATATTGGCTCTCACAGCTCCCATGTGACGTTACACATTTAGAAACTGTGTCAAGCAATAAGCCTCCTTTAGAAAAAAAAATGCAAAACATTCTGAATTAATGCATGAATTCAAACTCAGCCCAGTCTGTATCCGTATACAATAAGATAAAAGCATAATTTACAAACACACCAGGTGACAAGCATTTAAAGCCCTTATATGCGCCGCTGTGGTGCGATGTCTCTATAATTTTGTGTGTATACTAATGGCTATAATGGTGAAATTGTGTTGTCAAGCTCAGTAGTTGGTAAGTCGTGAGTAGGCAACAGTGAGGCGGTCGGCTGTAGAAATGACTTCAAAATGGATTTTAAACACAGCAAAATGGCCAGTTATGCAAATGAGTCCCAGCTTTAACGTGAAATGAAGGAAGAGGAGGTGATGGAGTTGTGGGCTGAGGCAACCCCGCGTCTCGAGGTAATGATAACGGTAACGTGCGGCTTCATGCTCCGTGGCTCCGTCCACGGGCAGCACGTGAGCTGACAGAGACTGATGTGGCGAGGTGGAGGCTCGGTTGGGCTTCTGACAGCAGAGATAATAGCCAATCAGGCGATGCCAGAGTAGATGATTGACAGCCTCTGGGGAAGGCCTGCCTGCCTGCAGGAGAGCCGCATTATGTGCAGCAAACCTCCAGCCAAATGTATACACATGAAACATACGTGTGCAAGCATAAAACTGCACATTTATACATTCTCACACATGCATTCATATTATTGGCCAGTCAATGTATGCTAGAGGTTAATTAGCTCCTTTGTTACAATGTGAAATCCATTTGTTTCCTAAAATAATCTATTTAAAAAGCAAACAGAAGCTAATTTTATGGCAAAATGTTTCAGGAAGAGTTGCAAAGCACCAGAGCTCCCAAACCCAGACATGTGAAGAGAGAGACAGCCAGAGTGATGTTCCGAAGAAGACTGGGTGTACACGGAACTGATACGACGCTCGCCGCCGTCACTTCGAATTTAAATGCGGGATGGCAGCTGTCAAGCTGATGCAACAGTCGACATTCAGGAGACTCGCTGTCAAAGACGGGAGATAAAACCCAGCCCAGCTGACTCCATATTATTGAAAACCACATGTTCAAACGGCCATCGTTCAAGTGGCTGTGAAAGTTCTGGATGGCGGTTCCAAAGGCGGTAAAACAGGAGTGTTTCAGATCATTTCCAGTGGGGGTCAACCTTTCAAAGCCTTCTTTTTTATCTGGAATGGCAATGGTTTCTCATTTTGGGGTTTTGGGATTTGTTACTGTGTTTTCCCTGCCCGGCGTTGCAAAGCAATCTATATGTTAATGCGGATAAGGCATACTGTAGTTTTTGTTTGTTTTGAGAGAATTTATGGTAACGCTGCTTTCCATTTCAACAAGTACCCCTGGCTGCAGCGAACGTCTCACTTTGAAACTGTACAAAGGCAGGCATCTTTCTGCTTTATATAATCACACCTGCAGACAGCTGTTCAATGCACTAATGTTGTAATTAGCTCCCATCATCTTTAAATTAGCTGCTAATATCAAGCAGATTGTGTGTGCAAATATAGCCCATCATTGTGGACATAAGTGTGCCATTATGATGAGGCTGAGCAGCTTTTTTGAGTGATATCCCTCACTGAATGAATGTGCTGGTCCAACGTGACCTGTTCTCCTTCTCTTCCACCTTTAATTGCCAAATCTTCGTGACGGGACCCAGCAACCACATCTGTCTTCCTCCCTTTGGCTGCTTTGCAAACTCATTCTCACCCCCACCTTCTCTCCCCCAGCATTCGCTCTGCACAATTGCCTCACTTGATGGGATTGGACCTCGGGCTCCTGCCCTCATCTACAGACTCCCCCCTCCTGCTGCCATTCAC